>VWZO01014063.1:525189-714602 GCA_013396975.1 Bucco capensis
CCATGGCCCTCATCGACTTCCAGAACAAACGGGCAATCCAGGACTTCAAGAGCCGTCAGGAGATGGAGCAGGCGGCGGGTGCCCAGGAGCGGCGGCTGGCCCGGGCGCCCTGAGCCGCCTCCGTTCCCCCGGCCTGGTCCGGCCCAGGTGAGCCCTGCCGCGGGCTGCTCTCCGCGACCTCCGCCCTGCCCCTGTGCTTTTCAGGCCTTAGTTAATATTATTTACTAGTTTGGGAAAGCGAAGGTGCAGTGAGGGCTCTCTCCATTGCCCTGGTTATCCCCCCGGGTTTGGCCGGAGGGGCCCACCCGCCCCCGGCCCGCTCTAGCTCCCTGCCGGTCCCCGAAGGTGTCTGGCCGCAGCCCGGAGCAGGGCTCTGGGACTCGCTCCCCACCCCTGGCCCAGTGCCTCGCTGGGAATTTCTGGTGGGAGCCAGGCTTATGCCAGGAGCCGAGGAGTTTGTCTGATGGGGGATGTAAATGGCACTTGGTGCTTTCCTTACAGAATTTGCTAAAAAGACAGCTGTAAAAATAAGTGCTGAAAGCTTGCTCCCCCTTCACAGCTCCCTCTTTTCCCTGCTGCCCTCCTCGTGTAACTAACCTGCTTTCTCTTGCTGCCCTTAGAGCATACCACTGGCTGATAAACCAGATCAAGTGTCTTGGACTGAAATGGGACAGGGTACCAATGAAGGAAAGCGAAGAAGAGAGCTGGAAGCAGCTTGGTGTTCTCCAAGCCTGTTGAGGCTGCTGAGCAAAGAGCCCTGAGCTTTGCCTGAGATGCATGCAAAGAAAAACCAAAGACTTTCATAAAGGACTTCAAGCGAAGCACCCTCCTGTTTTGGGTGGCACAGCTTTGTGAACGATTATCTTCTATTTATGAGGCGTGAGGAAGATTCAACACTGACTGGTGTGGTGTTAAAGACAATTTAAATTATTTGTAGTATCTATATTTGTATTTATTTTGATGAATGTCTTTCAGCAGTTACTGGTCTTAATATTGCTTTTGCATTAATATGTCCATTCCAAATAAATTACTTGAAATGTTCACTTTTTATTACCATACTCTGGGCTGTAGTAACTTCTGGTGTATGTTTGTGGAGCAGGCAGTGGTTTAGTGGCTTAAAAAGAGTAGGTAAGCTCAGCTTTTTGGTGTCCTGGACTGGGCAGTAGGAGGTGGAAAAAGCCTAGATAGCCCATTTATATCTGACCTTGTCCCCTGACCAGGGAAGAAAGTGTGTTGAGCTCCAATTCTGACCAGTGGTGGAAATAGAAAAGCCTGCCACAGCTTGGATAAGTGCTCCTTTTGAAGTGCTTTCCCATATAATTGAGTCGGGGTGGCTACAGAAAGCACAAGAGCTCCTATAGAATGTTGCTGTTTGCTAACTGTCCCCAGAGCTTAGTGCTGTGCTAAGGCAAAAAACTGGATTCTTGATTTCAGACTAACACAGCACCAACACTCCATGGGATTCCTCAGCTTTGCAGCACAGCAAGCTGAACTTGCTCTCTCCTCTTCCTCCACCTCCGCAGTGTCTAGATTGAGTTACATTTCTACAGGATAACTGGCAAGAATGGAGATGGTATTTTTTTTCCTGTAGTGCCTGGACCAAGAATCTTGGAAAACAAGACAGGTAATTTTTTTGGATAGAAGTACTGAAGTTTTATCTTGTGTGGCTCAATTATTACTAACTAACCTGGGCTTCCTGGAGAGCAGTGCTGCAGCACCCACCTTGGCTCTGGAATTCAGATCTATGAGCTTAGCAGGCAAAGTACTCACTACCAATATCAGTGTAATTCTTGCAGGAGACTTTGTACTAGAGGAAGCTGTGAAGTATGTAATTACAAGCAGCCTGTAGTAAGAGCAAGAGAAACTCAGTGCAGGTGGAGCAGGAGACTGGCACTGTGGCATACTGCATTGGGGCTCCACATACTCCCTGCTGGTAGCTGTGCTGCTGCCTGCCAGGCTCATGCAGAGGCAGGGCTGCAGGTGGTCGAGCTGGAGATGTAGCAAACCTTTGGCCCACAGCATTTGCAAGCCCTTGGCCTCAATCCCCCTCTAGCACAAGAATGCCAGAGGTGCATTTAATGCACAAAATGACACTCAAAAGCAGAGGTGTTTCACCTTGAAATTCCTTGGTACCATTACAGGAGGGTGAAATAAAAGGCCAAATCTGAGCAGAGGCACTAGCTTTTAATCCCCTTAGTTTCAGTGAATCCAGGCAGGAATGCTGACAGACAACAGCTGAGGAGCTGGAGCTATGGCCTATAATAACAGCCACCACTGTTGGGGAACCCAATAACTCCCGGGGTCCTGTGGCCACCAGTTGCTCCAGAAGGGATCCAATTGATCTCTCCCTTAGTCTAGATGCAAGTGTTGATGAAATGCAAGTATTGTTTAACTAGTTTTATTCCAGGTTTATGGAATCAAAAATAAAGCTCAACAACACCTTTGTTTCTGTGGAAAAATTGACAGCTACTGTCTTGCAACTGATTTATTGGCTTTTCATCTCATTCAGTGGGATTTTACTCTTTAAGAGGTAAATGAACAAACCTATATTGACGATTAGCTGGAAATAGCCGAAGGAGGAGACTCCAAATTGTTTGTACAAAACTCCACCAATGGTTGGACCCACTGTCCGGGTCAGGGGCTGCACTGAGGCACAAATCCCGAGCATGGTACCTAGGAGAGGTGGCAGAGACACACAGATCTCAGGGTGAGAGCAAGTCTTGGGATGGAGAAGCAGAGAAGAGCCTGTGGGATCCCCTTTGTCTCTGATAGCATTTCCCTCCAGGAATAGCAAATCAAATAATCACTTGCATTAATTTATAGAGGCCCAATTAGGGTTTGTTAAGGCTAAGGACTCCTGGAGGCATAGGGGACTAGTTTCCACCACGTGCCAGCTCAGCTCTTCACTGAGTGGTCTGGATGACCGTAATACTGCTGAAAGGCAAGTTGATGCTCACCTCTGCCTTCACCAGGGGCCAGAAGATGCTTCTGAACATCACACCCAAGAGGGCTGGTAACTACTGCATGGGGTGTGGGCAGGAGAGGTAATTTCTAGGGTCATGTTCCAGAATTCCAAGCAAATCACACAGATTCTGCCAATACCATAATTACCCAAGAGGGCCCTGCTGCACCCAAGCTGCAATTGCTGTTTGTTCTCTAGTGTGGGACAGAGGAACAGCTCTTGAGGGGGTAGCAGGAGCAAGAGGCTTAGGCTAACCAGATCTTTAAGAATAAATAAATAAAACCACAGATAAAGCCTGAACCCCGTCAAGACACTCCTCCCCATCCCCCCACCGTTTGCAAAAAGAACGGATATTTCAATTTGGATGGAAATGTGAGCCCCTCCCCTGGCTGGGCTGGTTCCCCCTCCAGCAGCTCTCCCATTTGCATTGGTAACAGGAACCTGATGGATGGGGAAGCACCTCCAGTTTGACAGAAGCAGGGCTTTTTTTTTTCTCTATGCACAGCCAGATGGCCAGGACATCCCATGGGACACAAAGCTGGCCCCTCCATGCACAAAGGCCCTGCTCTGAAATGACATTTGCAATTTTCTGTTTAAGTATCAATACTATTATTTGGGCTGTTGGCATCAATTTTTCCACCAAGACATGTATAGAGGCATTGCTGCTGCACATGGCCAGCAGCATCTGGGAAGGATGAGGAGGATGCTGTCCTGTGTGTACGAAGATGAGTGCAATATTTCACATGGGCAGCCATGGGGAAAGGATCCTCATCTCCCAGAGACAAGAGGCAGCCAGGTGTTCGCATAATGCCAGCCAGCAACTGCTGGGCTTTTATCAGCATGCTTCAAATACTTGTGCAATGAGCCCGCGCCGAGGGCGTAGCCGTGCGGAGAGGGAAATCTCCCGGGAAGCGCTGCCGAGCCCTCCTCCCGCGCATGGGAACACAAAGGCGATAGGTGGGGCCTCACCTTGACCCTTTGCCAATGGGAACCATCCCACAACCACCAAACTTTCTGGGCAGGTTTTGCAATTATTTTTTCCCCTCTAGGTATTTGAATTAAGCTAATTACTACGTACAATCGCCAAACTGGCTTGTCTGATTGAGAAGGCACTTCTTTCCTTTCCTTTTTTTCTTTCTGGAGCAGAAATCCATTCTCTGAAAAGCCCAGGCTCTCCCTCTGCACTTCCCCAACATGCTGCTGAGAAAGGTAATTTCTGTTTAATGGGCTTAAATTAGATTCTTCGCGTCAGATGCCCTCAAGCTTCGGGACGCTGTAAATCTCAGCTGCGCAGCATGGCCCTGGCTCTGCTAAAAAGCTGCACATGTGATGGATCCCATTTAAGGCAAGACCTTTAACTGGGACAAGTCACCACGTCAGCAGAAAAGTTCTGGCGTCACTTTGCAAAGCTCTGCCAAAGCATACTCACCTTCTTCATCATGGCTATGCCACTTTCTGCATCTTCCCTGCCCTTTTTTTCCTCCATCCCCAGCTTTTTCCTCTCTTTTCCCATACCTGACATGACCCAGCCTGGCCAGGAGCCCATCCTCCCCTCCTGCCCCAGCCCTCCTCTCCTCCCGCAGGTTTCAGGGTTGGGTGCTGGCAACTCCCCAAGTTGGGTGGCTCCATCCCTCCTCCCACCCTCCGTTGTGCCAGGTGCCCTGGCTTGCCCTCCTTTCCAGCTCACATCCTGTTGCCACGCTCAGATGATGGTACTAGCCCAGATCAGCCACACACCCGTGGGCCAGTCGTGGGGCCTGATTTAATGATTAGGTCATCCAGCAAAGCCTGAGCAAAGCCTGAGCAAAGCTGGGGGTTCCATGCACCAAGGCCTGGCTGGCTGCAAACTTGCCTCCTAGGATTTAGTGTCTGACGTGCAAACAGAATGACAAAACATGGGCCTGTTAGGCAGCGAGGCTCTGCTGGGCTTCCTCCTCTCTCCCTTGAAGGTGGGGGAGTTCTGAAAAGAAACAAGACTTCCATTCTTGGGGAGGGACCAGGGTTGACAAGGAGTGCTTGTGCGGATGCACATCCCCCTGGGCTCAGGGCTGCCCTGCCCCCAGCTCACACACCCAGCTGAACAGCACGTGCATGTGGGACGGAATTTTTCCCTTCCTGCCTTTGAAGATGAGGAAAGAGGAAAAAATTATCAAAGGGAAACGAATGAAATAATTTCCGCTGTCTTCTCTTCAGAGCAAAGCCTCAGCCATAAGCAAAGAACAAGTGGCAAACTCATCAGCCTTGGTAGGAAGTGACTTTAGATTGGTTCTGAAAGCAGGATGTAGGTGGCAGGGATGGCGCCATCCTGTGTCCCACTGCTTCCTTTCCAAGACACCTATTTAAAAGGCAGGGATGGGTGACTCAGTGTCCAGCAAGGACAGACAGGTTATCCTGCTGCAATGTCCCGTCTGGTCCAGCCCCACAATGAGATGGACACCTGATCTCAGCCCAAACTCCGGCTCCTCAAAAAGCCTATCCCTGGCCCAAAGGAAAACCTCCCTGGGCTCTATCAACCCCAGGCTGGCAAAAGCATCACAAAAAGACAGCAGCAAGGCTAAAAAGTGATGCTTCCAGAGGCAAATTCTCAATGAGTGATTTCCTTGCATTAACTTGAAGTTGCTGCACGCTAATGCTCAGGTTTTTGGTGTGGGGGCAGCAAGGCTTTCCCATAAAGCCAGATTTCCATGTTCTTAGAAAAATGGGGATCTGTAAAGCACCACCACAATGCTTGCTTTGCTGAGCTGGTCTCAGGCTCGTCTAGGAAGGAGCAGCCCTTTAGCTGCTGTACTGGTGGAGCAGCCATTGTGGGGTGCCACCCACGGCCAGAGAGGATGGCAGGCATTTTAATAGCTGCATTTCTCCACGAGACACCCACACCATCCCTGCTGCAGCTGCTGCAGGGAGGCAGCTCCCAGTTCTGCTGCGTCAGGCATTCCTGCCTTCACCCCGGCCCCTGCCTGCCTGCCTCCAATACAAGCAAAAAGACATTGGATGCCTCTTCCCCCAGAGAGGTCGCAAGGAGAAAGCACAGTTTGAAAGGTGAGGGCCAGAGAGGAGTGGCAGAGACAAGGTTTTTCTGCAGGACCACAATCCTCTGTGCCAGCAGCATCCCTCCTCAGCATGCCCCGTTTCAAGCTAGCCATAACCCTGCAATTTGAAGCAGCACTTGGCATGGCATCAACCCAGGATGGATGGGCAAAAGCAAGCCCCAGATAGCCCATGGCTCCCCTGATATGTCACCACATGCTCCTGACCACCTACATAGCCCTACAGGCTCCCTCCATCCCACCCTCTAACCCTCCCATTCTGCCCTGCCCTGCAGAGACCATCCATCGCGCCAAGGCACAGGCTGACCTAACAACATACGCAAGTGGGGAGCAGGGTGAGGCAACTAAACTCCTTTTCCTCTCTGACTACAGCTTGCCTGAGGGCTTTGAACACCAAGCAATGCTCTGCTTTTCCTCACAAAGCCCCTTTGAGAAGAGCCTGGATGAGTTCCAGCTTGGCTCTATGTCCCAAAGCCGCTTTGGTGCCCTCCCCCCCTGGATCTCCCTCTTTGCATGAACATTGCTCCAACTCATGAAACAGCAGATTTTCTTCCTGTCTGAGCAGAGGGACTGAGACATCCCTAGTCCTCACCTCACTGGGAACTAAGTGGTCCTCCTAAGTAGAAGTGTAGCACTCAGAAATCACAGGCTCCCAGCATTTGAAGGAGATGCAGTAGCCAGCTCTACAAATAAACTACTGAAGTGACATTTAGAAAAGCTCTTCATACAGGAGCATCTTGAAAGTGCTTTATAAACTTCACTAATGGGCTGTGCAAACTCGAACTCCCATAACAGTAGGGTATGTCCAGGGGTATCTGCTTAGACAGCTGCTAGGGAAGATGAACGGTGCAGGCTGGTATCCCAGAAAGGCTCAGCTAAAGCAGAGAGAGACTCTCAGGTACCTGGTGAATGCAGCAAGCAAACCCTGAAAGTGCCTGAGCAAAAGGCACCAAACTGGCTTAACCCAGATCCATCTGGGGGCAAACTCAGCAAGTCTCCTGTGACAACAACATAGGCATATTTCCTTCATCAACAGAACTAAAATCCCAGGTGTAAAGATTTGTGCATCTACCACTGCATTTCACCCATCTTGTGCAGAGAAACAGAGTAACTCTTTGACTGCAACATGGCCAAAATGTAGGGGGGAGGGGCAATTACTGTATCAGAAAAAGCATGTTTCCAAAGAGTGATTCAGAATACCCTCTTGAGATGCCCCAAGTTACAAAGGTATGAACAAGCAGCCTTCTCAGGCACTGTCATGGCAGAAAAGCAGAGTGTTTTTTTAACATAGAATCATAGAATAGAATGGTTAGGGTTGGAAGGGACCTCTGGAGCTCATCTAGTCCAACCCCCCTGCACTGGGCAGGGACATTCCCAACTAGATCAGGTTGCCCAGAGCCCTGTCAAGCCTCGCCTTGAATGCCTCCAGGGATGGGAACTCAACCACCTCCCTGGGCAACCTGGGCCAGTGTTCCACCACCCTTGTGGTGAGGAACTTCTTCCTAATGTCCAATTTAAATCTCCTCCTCTCCAGTTTAAAACCATTGCCCCTTGTCCTTTCACTGCAGGCCTTTGCATGGAAAGGAGAGTTTGGGAGAGCCTGGAAGAGCCTCCCCTTACTGCACCCACCACTATGGATGTCAGCAGGCAGAACAGGAGCACTAGGTTGCAGGATGCTTGCTCAGTGTTGTTCAGGCTCATCCAGTATTGGCACCACTGTTCATCTGCTCTGCTGACACCCATCTCACACAAGAGCTAAGGCAGCTCTGGAGGGGAACTGGCCATTCACCATGAATGTACCCCACAGCTCAATCGCAGTGCTGTGAGCTGGGAAGCACCTGATGGCCTCAGAAACAACAAAAGACCAGTCTGATCTTTTTTGATGAGTCTTACCAGTGTCAGAGGAGGGCACAGCCTTGGTGAGGATGCTGTCAGTGATGGTGCCCAGCATGCTGAAGGCAAACACCAGTGGCACTGCAACAATGCAATAGTGCCACACTGTCCTCATCAGGGCCTAAGGGACAGAACACAACGGACCACAGATCATTAGTGAGCACAAGTGGTGACTTTGTGGCAAGAAACAAACTAGAGACACATTGTGAGTCAAACCCATGACTTACTTAGGCAAATTGTGGGAGCCACAACTGCTATGTGATGGTGCAGCTTTGGTCATTGCAGGGTCTTTCACAGCCCACCATTTGTTTGCAGTCAATTATTCTAAGCATGTGGAGCAAGCAGCAAATGATACCCCACGTTCTGGCAGCACGTTTCAGCTTCATTGCTGTGGGTATTTTTAGTGTCTGGGAATTAGTGACGTCCTCATACCCTTCCCCCTGTCTTCTGTCTCATGTCCAACTCCTGAGGAAATGTTGAACAGCAGATGCATGTGGTGTACTTCAGGAAGCCTCCATTACTTAGACAAAACTGCCTAGAGAAGGAATTTCAGCTCATTACCATGAATAATTAAAACTAAACTGAGCTTGTCAAAATAAATGAGTGTGGTGCATTATGTAACACCATCCCTTTGGGATTCCTAATCCTGTTCTGCTGCTTCCTTGCTAATAAATTCACCAAATTCAGTAATCTGGAATAGGTCTTCTGGCCATGAGTGCACATTAGCGAGCATAATTAGGGAGAGTAATGATTTTGTTATTGCACATATTCTTAGTGGAGACATCCCTCCAGCTGTTTAATAGTGAAACAAAAGCAGTAAGGCTCCCTGAGCCATGGGGCTAGAGCTGCTCTCAGCTCATTCACAGGCTCTGCTGGTCAAATGAATGAGTTTCTCTGGGGCATGGAAATGAAACTCCCCCTTTCTTGCAAGTCTCCTGCCCTCACCCATGTCTCAAGGTGTGTTATTGTGGCTGGAAAACATTTCTGTCACTGGTTTAGCCAGAAGTTTCATTCTCTGGAGTTCTCTCTCCTAAGACCTGGTCCCTGCCTCTTGGCTACAGAAGATGGAGAAGCCCAGAGACATTGCTCGCTAATGACTTGGAAATATTGAGGTTTATTCCCAGTTTCCCTCTAGAGGAGTCACACACACAGCCAGGTTTCTCTCCTCAGAGGGGCTCTTTGCCTACCTTTTGGTTAAGATCTAGGCACTTCTGATTAAGGAACCAGAGAACAAAGGCAGGGGAACAGGTATTTGGTACATAAACATGCAGACAAATGCAGAATAATTCCTTGCTAGGGCAAATGTCATTGTAGGACAACATTGAAGAGCTCAGAGGTAAAAACAGCTTTATCCCCCACCCCACTTTGTATAAATTTCCTCATGGGCTGAAGCAAGAGAACAGAAAAGACCAGAGCCAGCTGGTGACAGCTAGTGACAGCTGGCAGCTAGTGACAGGACAAGAGGCCATGGCTTGAAGCTGCAGCAGGGGAGGATTAGACTGGACATTAGGAAGCACTTCCTCATGCAGAGGGTGATTGGGCTCTGGAATAGGCTGCCCAGGGAGGTGGTGGAGTCACCAACCCTGGAGGTGTTTAAGAAAAGATTGGATGTGGCACTGAGTGGCATGGTTTAGATGTTGGGTATATAGGGTCATAGGCTGCACTTGATGATCCTGGGGGTCTTTTCCAGTCTTCGTGATTCTGTGTGATTCTGTGTGTGATCAGAGCCAGGTCTGTGCCTCCTGTAAAATCAGGAGAAACACCTCCTTGCTCCTCTGGGTCTTAGAAAGGACTAAGCCAGGGAGAGCTGGGTCTCTGCTACTCCTCAGCTGCTGGGTAGGTAGCAGGCTTTTGGAGCTGAGCAGATCTGAAGGCATTTTTCAGGTGAGGGAGGTAGAACCAGGAGCTCCAGCAGACAGGCTCAAACAGCAAATGGCTGGGAAAGGCAGGCAGTGAAGCAGGATGAGGCACAGCCATGCCTTCAGACAAAGAGAAAAACTTCCCCGTCGCAAGAGCCAAGCCCTCCTACACCCCTGCCCACTTACAACCAGCTTTCCATCTGCAGATCAGACACTGGCTCTCCCCTCCTCTCCTTTACCAGGTGTTATTGCTGAGCTTGCAGCCCACCCCTTCCTTTTTCTAGCTGCCAATGGCTGGGAACATCCTGCAGCCCCTTCCCAGCTGCACTGCTGTCTGTCTGTCTGCTGCCGGTGCCAGCCTCTTCAGCCCGCCTCTGGTGATACAAAGATGGGTTTTGGAGTGTTTTTTATTAACAGCTAGCCTTTCTCCTCACTTCCACCCTTTGGGGAGGGCATCTGTTTTGTTTGGAGGCCAGATGCAGCAAAGGCAGAGCGGGTGGGATGCTCCTCCACCAAAGGCTGGGAAGGATTAAAAGCTGCCTGCCGCTGTGCCGCACTCATCCCCACCAGGATGGAAAGCCACCCCAGGAGCGGATGTTTTCTCAGCAGCTGCTCTAACAGAGAGCTTTTAATAAGGCATCCCCAGCCCAAGAGGATCACAGCTGCCTTTGCCTATGAATAGTTCTCATGGGCAGTCATTGCTGACCCTTGTCCCCAGGCCCGTGCTGTCAGGATATCCACAGCCCTCCGGGTTTGCTCTAATTGCCAACTCTAAGATGATTTCCTTTCCTGATTCCCTTCCCCATGCAGCCCATGTTAGACTCTGTGCTGGGGCATTAGCCACTGCATGGCGTGCTGCCTTGTGTGCCTCTCCACTGCTGTCAAGGCTTTCTCTCCTTCCTCCAGACACCTCCAGCTTTCGCTCTCAGTGAGACTGCAATGCACAAAGGTCGTTTACTCCATGCTGCTCCTCTTGTCTGATTCCAGGGGGAATTCGGCATGAGGAGCTAGTTCCAACATCACCCTGCCTTGCATCTGGCTGGGGGTGCTCAGGTCTCCAGATTGGCCAAGTCCACCTTAGTCCCACCTAATTCCTCCCACCCATGACCAGAATACAATGGCAAGATCTTCAAAGCACTGCTCAGGCCATGCTCAGGAGCACCAAGTAATCATGTTAAGGGGGCACATCAATGCCAGTCAAAACCACAGGTCCCTCCAGCCAGGATGGACGATTCCTGAACATCCTACTACCCAGCAGTATCTCTGTGAGCCTCAAAAGGCCAGAGAGGGGGACCATGAGCCATCTGCAGAGCCAAACCTCTATCTGCATCCATCGTCCCTTCCCAGTCTCATCTCAGACACACAGTGTAGCCTCAGATTAGCTTAGGTGTGGAGGTGCCTCATCTCATCTGTGCAGCTCGGAACCATGAGCCTCAACACCCTCCAGGATTTGGCCCTGACGTCCCTGTGGCTGTAGTGTGGTTGTGGGAACAGCACCCATCCTACCCACACTGCTGGGGGCACCAGTGTCCCAGCAGCAAGACTCAAGGCCAAATCCTGTAGGCAACGTTGAAAGGCTGACACAGCTCAATTATCTTTTGGGTCTATCTCACTGACAGGGACCAGTGTGCACCTTTCTTCCATCCCTGTGGCTTGGGCAGAGCTATCAGTTCCCTGAACAAGGCTTATCTGAGCAAACACTACCAGAGCTGCCTATGTCAGCTGGGTTTTCCAACTATTGATTGAGCTTGGCATCAACTGTCGCCAATGCAGACATAACCAGAGATAGGTGACATCATTTAGCCCAAAACAGAGGAATCAAATCATTGCCTTGCTCCCTCCTTCCCCAAATACTCTCAGTTTGGGAGAAGTAGGCAAAAATAAAGGCCCAGAAGCAACGCACTCAGCTGTCTGGCAGCAGTGTAGAACTGTGGTGATTTGCCCCATAATCTTCATTTACTTTCTGGGTAGTTCAGGAAATGCAGCTGCTGACAAGACCAAGGGCAGGATTTCAGTGCAAACCCAGTGACTCAGGAGGGACTTAGTGAGCCTCTGTGCAAGATTAACCTTTTTTTTAATCCCCATAACTATTACTCATGTGGCTCTTTACCATTATTTGGCTTATGCTGAGCGTGGCTCTGTTTGCACAGAGGCCCAGGAGAGCTGGTTTCCCCCTTGAGGACCACCTGGTGAAGCCAGCAGTGGCATTTCAAGGTGCAGACCTTGCACTGCTGCATTGCTAGAAGTCCTCATCGATGATGTCACATGAAGCCTTACCATGCCTAGGCCCACACCAGCGAAAACAAAGACACTGAGCCTGAGCAGGGTCCTCTCTGTGCAGTGCTTAGTGAGTTTCCCAATGACCAGACCCTGGACAACCTGGAAAGAAGCACATGAGCACCATTAAGCCTGATATAAAACCATTCAAACAAGCTCAAGAGAGAGCTGCTACAGTGCTTCAAGCAAATGAAAGGCAGCAAATGGGTCATCCACTTGTTTGTTTTTTTGGACAAAAAGGGACTTTTCTGTCATGGTAAATGGCTAGAAGACATGATACATTGTTTCAAGCATTTTACATGCCAGAAATAGATCCATCCTGTCAGCTGAGAGGCTTTACTCAGGGTGCACACCTGAGTTTACCATCTCTGCCCACTCACCAGGGGGGACTGAAGCTTCCTAAAGACACTTACAGATGCAAATGAACTACACAAGTGAATTTTCTCACTGGTGATGGTTTTGTGAAACACAGTTAACACTGAGGTCTTCACTATTGGCAAGTTCTTCCAAAGAAAAACTCTATATTTCTATGCAGAGGAGGAAAAATGCCTCCTTTCCTCTACCTTCTCTTGTCATTATTTTAAATTATAAATATACAAATTGGGTTGTTCATTGTTTTTAGGCAGGAAACAAGTACAACAGAGATGTTAATAGCCATCCCCAGCAGTACACTCAGACCTGAGGGATGGGGAACTGGTTTTACAGATTTTAATCAAAATCTGATGGAGAGAGAAGGAGGAGCAAAAATATTTAAATTCCAGGAAGTATTTGGCTTTTCCAGCAGTTTGTAGAGCAAAGGTTGCCTCTTTTATTTCTCTGTTCAGTAGCTCCCACACTCCAGGTGATGCTGGTCCAAACTGACAGAAGAGGACAGAGTCTGGGAGAGATCACTGTGAGAGTGAAGCCTGACAGACTGCTCTTCAGAGGAGGGACAGGTAGGAAGAATCTGCTGTTTTCCCTGCCTTGAAAAGGTTTGTTTGATCCAAGCAAAAAGACATCCCACTTTGAAAGAAGAGCACTAATTCAAAAGGCTTTGTTTGGTAGGATGGCTTCATTTCTATAGTAGTCCATCCTGGAGAAAACCTCAGTGCTCTGCTTGGACCTGGAATGATGCTATGCCACACTCAGCCTTGCTGTGTTAGTCCTAAGGGTGAAACCCAATCTCAACTGACAGGAAATGAGTGCAAAATAAATAAAATGTAAGTTACTAGAAAGAAAGGAAATATTAATCTATGACAAGCAATTTACTTACTATGATTTAAAAAAAAAAGGCAAAAAGTAAATAGTAACAGAGTGAAAATAAAGCTGACATAAAGAACAATGGCCATAAATTGAATATATTTCCAACAAGCTACAACTCAATGGAAAACATCAACTTTCAACCCTTCACTTTGCTCCAGAGCACGAACAATTTTGGACACGAGAGCACACTGCACCAGGCAGAGATTTTGGGTCCCAGTAAAGCCTTTTCCTGCCTCCTTTTTGTCCCTATCTCCCACCTCAGGCAGGGCTTGAGAGCTCAGCTCACCCGTGCCTGGCCAGCACGTGTCTCTGCTGGGTCATGGCACCCACTGAGTGGCCTCAGGAGCACTGGCAGAACTGCTGTGGGGCGATGCTCGGACGATGCATGGCGTGACCTGAGTCATCCCTGCTGAAAGCTCTGCTGTGGACACAGGAGCAGGCTGATACCAGCCCCTGAAGCTTCTACTCGGGGGGTGGGTGGAGAAGCTGCTGATTAATGCTTCATTAAGCTGAGTGTTCCTAAAACGAAGAATCTCATCATTAACTTTTTGCAACACGCCAGTCCCTCCTGCCGGCTCGCCCCGACTCGGGCTGTGCTGAGTCACACGGCACGGGGGTTGAGCTCTGTGGCAGGGCAGGGCTTGACTCAGCAGTGCTGGCATCACCTGAATCCCAGCTTGGCTCTGCTCAGCCACTGGAGGGAAGGAAATGTTTCTCAATTTGCCTGGGCTTGAACAGAATATTTCATTAGGATGCACCATGCAGGCACAGCCTGCTCCCTGCCCTTCCCTGAATGGTTGGTGTATATCATCAGCCACATCCCAGTCAGATGGCCATGGGAGTGGCTTACCCAAAAACGTCTCTGTCACTATATGCAAGCACCTTAAGCACGGGCAACAAGCACCACTGCAGCAAAGCCAGGCTCTGAGCAGGCAGGACCTGGAGATATGCAGACTGGGATGTCCTTGAGTGAGGTGGGGCAGAGGGATGGTCCTTGTGCCAAGGCTGGCATTCAGTATGGGCTTCTCCATCCCTCGGACAGCTGCAATATGAGTGCAAGGTAAAACACTGATGAACCAGACCAGCAATGGGACTTGTGCAAGGGATAATGGTTTTAAGCTAAAAAAGGGGAGATTCAGGCTACTTATAAGGAATAAACATTTTACACTGGCACAGATTAGCCAGAGAGGTGGTAGATGCTCTATCACTGGAAACATTTCAGGTCAGGTTGTTTGGGGCTCTGAGCAACCTGATCTAGTTGAAGATGTCCCTGCTGACTGCAGGGGGTTGGATTAGATGACCTTTAAAGGTCACTTCCAACTTAAACCATTCTCTGACTCTGTGATAAGGGCAAGCAATAGCCCAAGTCACCTTCTTTCCCTTCAGGGCAGAGCAGCAATGCTTGGGTTATACAGACTGCAGCCTTCCCATAGCTATCTGGGTTGCTGGGCTTCCCAGCATGGCTGCTGCCAACCCAACCATGAGCCCTAGGCAGGCAAGGCCTAGTTTTAGACACAGAATAATATTTGCAGTCATTAGGACCTCCAAATTCCCTTCCAGTCTGAGTTTAGACCTGAAAACCCATTGCTTCCAGCCTGCAGTTTTCCCTGGGCTCACAGTGCCTGAGTAGTTTTGGACATGTGCTGCCATTGCCAGGGTGTAGCAGAGACATCCCAAATGACTTGGCCATCACTGGTCCCATGGATGTGCCCCTGGTGGCACTGATGACACAGCAATGGGATTTATTTTTATTCCTGCTGGTGTGTTCTGGGCTTTTCGCTTGCAAGTAACCTCCTCTTGAGATCGCCTGCAATGGCCCTTCCCCTCCTGTCTTTCGTTTTGCCTGGCTGCTGCCTGCCTTTGTAACCTGACCTCCTTTGAAGTCGGGGAAGAGCCAGTGTACCTGGCTGGAACGCCTTCTGTCATCAATAAACAAAAGAGAGAGGAAATTGTTTGCAAGTAAAATAACAGGCACTGCCCCTGGCTGTGTACACATGTCACAGGAAAAACCAACTCATCTCTTTTTTTCCTCCTGCTTACCTTCTTTAAAGGCAAATAAGCCTCCCAATAAATGCATAAGAACAGCCAAATCTCTCCTTGTCCTTATGCTGGATTTGCCAAACTGGGGATTTGTTCCACTAGTGCAGCTGATCAGGTAGAAAAATACTCTCTATCTCTCCAGCTGTGTTTAATTTTGGGGGAGGCAGCAGCTCCCCTCTGTTCAGAAGAGCCAATTGTCTGTTTTACTGTTAACCTCATTAACACATTTCAGGAATCCCTTGCAAGACCCGTTGCTGTTTGATGGTTTAAGGTGCTAGGTTTTGGAAGACTTTTGAATGTTGAAGCACTCACCTTGCTGTGTGATGCTGCTCAGCACCCACCTGTAGATAATCTCACTGGTGGAGCTTAGAGGAGTTACACAGAAGTTAGACACTTTTAGGATTCAGCTGGACAAGTGCTGAGCTATCTTATTCAGACTATGCTTGTCCCAAGAAAGGTTGGGCCAGATGATCCCTGAGGTCCCTTCCAACCTGGTATTTTGTGATCCTATGATTCAAATGCTCAGCTGGTCCTCTGCTCTCAGTGGACATGGAACTGTTTGTACAGCTTGTTCCATCACTGATCGAAAGCTTGACAGAGCCCAGCAACAGAATAAACTCCCTGTCACCCAACAGCCTGGAAATGACAAGACATGAGAAGGTCGGAGAGGCAGGCACAGCAGGCCAGATAAGCTAGTCAGGCCTAGAAGAGAAGATGCAGGGCCCCATTCCTAGTGCAGATAGCCTGATTCACATCAGAGGCAGCCTCCCACGCCCTGGACCCATATCTCTCAGCTTTGAAACTGTGCCTGGCTGGCAGTTCCCAGGGCAAGCACAGTGCTAGCTGGGGTGGGACCTGTGGGGGCAACCAAAATCACAAGGCTGAAGGTGGTGGTGTAAAACCTTGGGCAGGGAAAAAAAAAAAAAGGAATTGATTTACTGCAACGATGCCAGAAAGTGCTTAAAGAAGTAGTTTGGGTTCTGTACAGGACCAGGAGAGTGGTGGGATTGGCTGATGGTGAGGACCAAACTGCTGAAGGCAGCACTTTGCCAGAGAGGGGGAAGAGGGCTGAGTGTTTAGCAAACTCCAGCCTCATCGCCTTCTTTCCCCCTTCCAACCCACCCCCTCCACTGATTTAAATCCTTCAAAGCAAGGAAACTGGAGAACTTTCTGTTTGTTGTTGCAAAGTCCTTTCACCGAGTGGGTTTTTGCCCTAGGCATACCTGGCTCTAATTAAATCCTTGGCTCTTTAATCATCTCTTTTGCTGTGCAGGTGAAAAAAAAAAAAGCAAGCGAGAGGGACAGACTGGTGATAAGAAGATAGGCAATGTAAATCTCTCCTCCAGGAATCTCTCTCATCTTTTCAGGATCACTCCGTACCAACTTGTCCCTCTAGAAGCTGCACAGCTAGAGGTGGAGTTTGCATAACAATACAAATGTAAACGCAGTAAATAGAACAGATGTCTTATGATTTCTTGATCCTCAGGCTTATAAATATCTACCCCTTTGTCCCACACAGAGTTTTTGCTTGCTGAGTTTTGCTTTGACTTCTTGAAGAAAAAGTTCTTAAAGGCAAGTTCCCCTCACCCCAGTTTGAAATCTAAACAGGGGACTCCAGATATTTCACTTGCCTAATCCTCCAGCAACATTTTCCAAGGCAGATACTACACCTGGAAGTTCTCCATGTGCTCACAACTCCAAAAAAAGCCAAAGCCTAGGCCTGCTTCTGCCCATTAGGCAAAGTTAAATTATTTTAAATTATTATGAAATTAATTATTGTCTGGAGGGAGACTGAATGGCATCTCTCACTCCCAGGCATTCACTATGAGGAAAACATTCTTCTGAGATTGCAAGACTCTAGAAGCCCAGCCCTGGAGGACAGCAGGATTGTGCCCCTGACAGGCCTTTCACATCTCTTGCCTGGAGACCCACTGATGATCAGATAAAGATGCTTCAAACATATCATGAGCAAGGGAATCTCTGCAACCCAAGATGCCCAGCTCAGAGGCACCCTCCTGCTGTTTACCTTTCCCTCCTCATTTCATTCTTTCCCACCTGAATCCTCCTCGATTTACACTGGCACAGTCCCAGCTCAGCAGACAGACAGCCTCACATGACAACAGTGCTTCAAGTACCACTGCAGAGCCCTGGATTGCCCAGATTACCCCCCACTTGCTATTGTCACTTCCCCATTAGCCCATCCCAGCCTCAGTCATATCCCATTTCCAATGACTTTGTTTCCTCATCAGACAACTCCTTGTCCCAGTGTTATAGAATCATAGAACAGTTCCAGCTGGAAGAGACCTTGAAGATGAGCCCAGCCTATGACACTGTCTTCTTGCACACTCTCCTTCTCTGACCTCCTTTGGCTCTATTCTGACCCAGAAGTGAGTCCCCTTCCCACCTTCCTACTCTGGCTGGGCATAAGCCTGCCCCACACTTTCCAGTATCCTCTGCTCTGGGATGATGCTCTTTGCCTAACCATCACAAACAGTAAATTAGCACCAGCCCCTGGGCCAGAGCTTCATCCAGCGAGTTGGGAAGCCCTCGTTCCCCATGGACAGGTACTCCCATGGGAACATTGACAGCAAGGCATTAGCAGATATATTGTTCTGGGCCACTCAGATCTCCATGAGACAGGCTGGAAGCAGCAGCAAGGCAACCTATGTCCCTCTGTGCAGAGGTACAAGTGGCAGAAAGGAGATGTCCCATCAGTGCTGGGGTGAAGGGAGATCCTGCTGTGGGCAGCCAACTCAGCAAAGGGAAGAGGGTGCTGAGGATGCCCCATGCAATAAGCTATGGCTATTGGTGCTACATGCACTGCATTGTAAGGATAAAACTCACCAGAAGCACCAGCTGAGCTTCTTCACTGCTAGCAAGTGCCATGAACTGTTCCTGTGTGGACAGAACTGATGCTCAGCAAGAGAGCAACCAAGAGAAGTGCTCTGGGGAGTGGCCAAAGCCCATGAGGCTATTTGGCATCAAAACCTAGCCCCAAACCCACCTTCCAAATCCACAGGGACCCTCTCAGGCTGGGGATGGGGCAGCCCCCAAAACGTTGGGTTTCTGGTAGGGTCATTAAATGACAAGGCAGGACCAAGCATGATCAGCTGAGGCTGAAGAGCTCCAGATAGGATTCCTCAGGAGGGTTGTCTGAATTAGTGGGATGGCTAACTGATATCCTCCATCTGCAGAGGTGGCAAACACCTCCTCTCCCCCAGGGTCAGTGGCTCTGTGCTTATCTCACCACACAAAGAGCTTGTTGAAGTATCAACCAAGTAGATACTTGCCTACTTAAAATTAGGTGGACTGACCCAAAACCATTCAAAATCTCCTCTCTAGGTGCTCTGCAGCTGGCTTGAATGGGAGGAAGGAATAGTAAGAGACAGAGATGTTTACAGTGCATTGTCTGCTTCTTACCACAGTAGGTTAAATGAGGCTGAGAAGCTGAAAAATTAGGTTAAGCAATTGGAGCATAATATGCTTGGGGTGAGAGAGAAAAGTGGGAAGAGACCATTTCTATTTGAGTCATCTGGGCTTGCTGATTGGGCTGGGAAAGGGGGTTGCAACATCACCTTCTGTGCAAGAGGAAGGCATTTGTTTGGAGAAGATTTCATTACAAAAATAAGAATTACCATAACACAAAGAAACAACATTTCTAAAAAAATGAGCAGGAACTGGCAGACAAGGCAATGCTTTTGTCAATGCATGGCTTTGGGGCAAAAGCTGAATAAAGGGCTCAGCTGAGCCCCTCGCTTGCTATGCTGTTCCCTGTGCAGCTCTGAAGCAGTGTGTGCTGGGGGCAAGGAGACCCCAGGCCATGGTGCTGGGTGGATCAGCTGGCTGTGCTCTGCAGCTGCCCAGCCACTGTGTTCAGTGGCTACAGGGAGCTTTAAGCAAACAGGACATGGTTTGAGTCTTATTTCCCCTTTCTTTTCTACAATGTTCACTCCCATCTGTAAAAGCCTTTAAACACAATCCATGTTCAGGTCCAGGGAAAGATGCAAATGGAGGGGACATGCTTCTCCTAACAGGAGGGCTCAGAGCAAGTCCAGGAGAATGGGAAAATCCTCACAATGTTTTACGGAAAGGCAAATAGAGGAATGAGAAAGCGAAGCTGAGGATCTGGTTGATGAAATTCATTGAAAAGGACATTATATCCCTTATGAATAAAGCTATAATTTACTCAGTGAAGTGGGGAAGCCAGTCAGCAGATACTAATCACCATTCACCCATCCAGACTGGTGGAATTTGCTTGTACCTTAATCTGCATTTATATCTCCAGCAGTATCAATTCACTGTACAGCAGACACAGATGCATCTGGAATGCCAGCTTAGGCAACATGAAGGCACACAAGCAGCTCTGGGGCTTGGCAAGGACAGAGCCTGTACCTGTTGGATTCCCTGTACACATCTGCCACTGGAGGAAGCCCAACAGAAAGCAGCCATGAAACAGTAACCTAGTCACTATCTGCAAGAGATATCTTTGAGTGGTTCTAGCCAGAGACTTGATCTGAAAGTAAAAACACAAATTCTAATGTTTTATAATCATTTCAAAGCCAGATGGTGGGAGTATTGCTTGGACCAGTTGAGGATCTGGTCTTGCATAAACCAGAGTAGAGCTTGGAGCTGACAATGATAAAGTGGAAGGAACCTGTCACAGAGCAGACAGCAGTGCTTTGCATGCTCTCAGGCAAGGTGGCTTTGCTGTCACAAGGAATCACGTGTCCTGGGCTTTTAAAAAAGTAACACTTTCCCCCTCCCTTATTGTTATTCTGACAGCAAACCTCAGTGCTCCATCATGATAAAGTTTGTACCCTGTGACCACTTTATTCCTCTATTTCTGATGTCCAGAGAAGAACATGCACAGCAACATGGATAGAAACTTCACTGGGAGAGGAAAGAAAATTGCTAGGCTGACAAAAGCTGGTTTCTATGTCAAATGTCCCAAGGCAAAGACTCCCCAGGAAAGCAGATGCTGCACCTGAGCTGTAGGCCATTGGTGGGTTAGAGTGTGGTGGGCTTCTGTGGGATGAAACCCTGTGACAGGGGGAAGGGTCAGGTCCCTGGTTAGCACTGACACCTGATTACTCATTAGGAAGCAGAGTGAATGCTGTAATCCCCTCATCTCCCAGGGCTGTATCTGTTTGTAGGGTGAACTAGCATGGCAGCAGCACAAGTAACCTTATCTACAGTAGTTTCAACCAAACTAACCTGGGAAACAATAGCAGTGAAGACAGACATACCCTAGGCATAACAGTTTCCTTAAGAGAGAGATCCTGGACCTAACGGCAGCATCCAAGCTCCATCTACCAACATGCAGCCACTGCTGCCCACACTATCTGGCTCAAAATGAGCACACCACAGCCATGCTGCCACCCCAAATTCCATGTCAGTGCAGACAGGGATTTAATGGATATGTCTAAGTTAAGAGCACAGTTGTCAGGGAGCCTCTCTACACTCAAAAGAGGAAAGGAAGACATCAGAAGGTGACTCAGCCCCTCTAAAAACTGATTCCTGCAGATCCTGGTCCAGGAGGCAGCATGCAAAGCCTTATGTAGGGAAAGCCTCTGTTAGCAGTGTAGCTTGGGTCAGAAGCATGCAGCTGCTGCTCACCCCACTTGTCACACTGCTTGCATGCTGGGGAGCAGCAAACTGGTTTTCTTCCCAACAAGACTGGATGGGAGAGTGCATCCAGCTGGTAGCAAAGGTTGAGGTTGCAGGACGGAGAGACAGCTAGTGCAAAGCCAACCTTCCAGAATGGACATGGCAAAGGCACCAGCTCCTCAGCTCCATCCAGTTTAATCTTCAGGCTCCTCTTGCCAAGGTATGACCATGCTCATCAGCTGCTCTGCCAAGATGCCCAGATTGGGTGAGACCAGGGCTGAGCCCAAGCCATTGGCAACACTATGCCAAATCCAAATGACAGGGGAAGGAATGAAAGTTACCATTTCCCAGTGGAGAAGCTCCTCCAGATCCTACAGGAACTCTGTGGCAATGTCCAGGAAGTGAAGGCAGATTTAATAACAAGACCACCCTCGTGCAGGATATTGCTTCACTTGCATTCCTTCCTTGAGGCTTGCTTACAACCATCTATCTGCTGCTCTTTCTGCAGAACTATTAGCCTCTTTCTCCGAAAGGAACATTCTGCCTAATTCAGCTGACATTTCACTTTCACCCAATTTGGTAGTCTCCTAACCATGTTCCATTGCCCACCTTTTAGTGTTTGTTTGGTTAGTTTTCTTTTTGGAAAGTCCAGGCTTGCTGTGCTTGTTCCTACACAGCAGTGGTGTGGCCAGAGAGAGACTTCCACTCCACTTACCATTTGCAGGACACCAAAATATGACATCAGATATCCAGACTCCACTGCTTCCAAGCCAAAGAAATCCATAGAGATGATGGAAAACATAATCAGGAACAAACCTAGAGGGAGGGTTAAGGAAAAGCAATACATCAATATCCTTTGTCCAGCATATAGTGCCCTATCCCTGCTCCCAGCTGCCCCCAGGATGAGTCAGTAGCTCTCCCTAGAGTTGCTGGGGCTGGATGTAAACATGAGCAGAAACTTACTCAAACTCAGTATAGTAATTTAATCTTTAAATGTTCACTTTTTTACCCCCTGTACTTTCATCTTTAAATAATGTAACTCTGTAGGCTGTAGATTCAGCTGTTTATTGTAAACTGGTAAATATTTGTATCACCAAAGCCAGACTAACCATTAAGACAGTGAGAAAATATTTGTTCAGACAAGACTGTAACCATAAAAATAATCTGATTGGATTCCTCAACCCTTTTGCTTGACTTGAGCTTTTTCACCGTGGGGAACAGCCCAGTGACATCAGCTTAAATACAGTGGTTTCACTGCACAGCTCAGCAGGGACATCAATGGCATGTGAAATATCTCCTGCAGGGACCCCTAACAGTGGCTGACACAAGCAGCCAGGGAAGCATGGACAGAAATGGCACAGGCTGGGTTTGCTTTACAATTAAGGCAGTTTCTGGAAAGTGTTATGGAAAATGCCAACTCAGTCTCACATGAAAATCCAACAGTGTGTGTTTCACCCCCTGCCAAACATATACAAACACCTACACTGTACACAAAGAGCCATCAAATTAAAAATATTATGACACAACATTGCTCTCAAAGGGTGGTATGGCATAGGAGGCTGCTGCCTTCTCTAGTGTCTTGTGCATCTCAGATGGACCACAACAGCAGGAAAGCAGAGCTCTCTGCATGTGAACAACCCCACAAAATGCCTATTGGATCCTGCTGAGGAAAGAAGACAGCAGATGACCTTTGGGGTCCTGCCCTTCCTCGTAGGAACCTCCAAGGTACAAAGACTGGGTAAACAGGGAGCTGCAGTACTCTCCTTCCTGAAGGAAACAGAGCCCAGGAGGCAATGTGTGAGGACTGAGAAGACAGCTTGTGGCTGGCAAATCGAGTCACTAACCCTGCAGCATGGGAAGGATTTGCTGGCATTTCCTGGAAGTGTGAGGAGAGCAATCCCAAATTACTGACTCAAACACTGTGGAGGACTTGCACCCTCACAACTAGTGCAACTCCACTGCATGCAGCAGCCCAACAGTGCTGCTGCCAGTGGAGCACCAGCAGCAATGAGGACCTCCCTCCCTCCAAGCAGCCCAAGCCTTTGCCTGGAGGACCACCACCCTCCCACCCCAGGACCTGCCACAAAGCCATCTGGAACCCCACTGGAGACTCCTCTTCCTCCTTTAACAGGGATAGCTGCAAGCCAGCTGGCCCCAATATGCTGGAGGGAGGGATGGGGGCAGGAAGGGTGTCCTGCTCTGCTACTCTCTGGATATTTGGGGAAGGTGCTGGGGTTGATGAAGATTTATGGCTTCGCCACACCTCTTTGCGGAGAGCACCCCAGCGTTAGCCAGTTCCTTTGAAATCCCTCTTAGCTCAAGCCAGCTTAAGGTAACATGCAAATAAGAGTATTTACTCACAACATCCAAAGCAGGCAGCAGAGCTGCACATGTTTATAAAAGGCACACGTGAAGAAATGAAAGAAAAACCACACTTGGTTTCACTGGCAGGAAGATTAGATTGAAGCAGGCACTCGCCTTCATCTTGCTACCCCCTGCTGCAGCTACCACCTAGGAGGAGCTCAACCTTCCTACATACCTCATGCTTCTTCCTGATACCACACACACCAGCTTCTACAGCTCCTCTCCCCTTTGAAGTCCCTCATGGAGCTAAGGAAGATTCGGATCTTTCTCCTCCAAACAAGCTGATTTCTTTTGGAGCAGGGGGATGGGCTATGCTCTTTAATAAGCATTACACATTGCACAGCTACCTTGGAGATGCAAAGGTCTCTTAATAGATGAGTGTCACCTCCTGTGCACACATGGTCACTTGTGACCTTGACCCTTCTTCTTTCAGCAACTAAATATATCTTTGCCACTGGCAACACATTTCTTGGTGAAATCCAAAAGGTGAGTCCCAGACTGAACTGAGAAGATATTATCATAGAATCCTAGACTGGTTTGGGTTGGAAGGGACCTCTGGAGCTCATCTAGTCCAACTCCCCTGCAGTGGGCAGGGACATCCCCAACTAGAGCAGCTTGCCCAGAGCCCTGGCAAGCCTCACCTGGAATGCCTCCAGGGATGGGAACTCAACCACCTCCCTGGGCAACCTGGGCCAGTGTTCCACCACCCTCGTGGGGAGCAACTTCTTTCTAATGTCCAGTTTAAATCTACTCATCTCCAACATAAAACCATTGCCTCTTGTCCTTTCTCTACAGGTCTTTGCAAACAGGCCCTCTGCAGCCTTCTTGTAAGTTCCCTTTAGGTACTGGAAAACATTATGCTTGTTGGAACAAGCATTTCTTCCAAAGATCTCAGCAGGTCCCATCTGAGTAGGCTGTAGGTCAGCCATGGACAGCCACAGGAGTAAGGTACCCACTCTGGGATGGGCTCACTGGGGTGACATGTGCCCAGGCTTTTCTGGGAACACTAAATAGCCATGCATGAGCTGCCCAGATAAGCACCAACCCACACTGTGAGACTCGAGTTTTCAACAAGAAAAAATGGAAAATAGCAAAAAATATCCTCAGAAATCTCACCTTTTTTTTTTTTAAGAGGTCTAAATAAGGGGTGAACTCCTTAGCAGGATGAGTAACTAGAGTCACGCAGCAGAGAGCAGGTAAAGAGTTTAAAGACAAGGAACAGTACCAAGGAGACACAGGAGTGTCAACCAAGACATGGCATTTCTGAAAGCAGCCTGTGGCTTTGGAGGGCCACCTCAGCTACCCTTACTGAGAGAGAGCTGGTGTGAAGAGGGCAACAGGGCTTCCAGGAGCCCATCTCAGCCCTCCCACACTTGACTGCAAAGGTGCCCTAGGGCTCACTGCAAAATCCTGCCCCACATGTGAAAGAAGGTCCTTTTAAAAATGGGATGAAGGTGCTCAATTATGCTAAAACCAGGATTTCCAAAGGGAGTACATAGCCAAAGATTCATACAAGTGGCTATTTATCAGGATTTTCAAGGTCCTGGTGATTTCTGGTCAGTCAGAGTTATGTTTGATAGTTTTATCCTCATGTTTTCTTTTCTGTCTCTTATCTATAAGGCTCTTTTTTCCCAGGTCAGCTGAGAAGGTAATTTGGCCATGCTGGAGCAATCTGCTGCCCATCCATCCCCTGGCAGTTGTCCTCTTGTGAGAGGCTCAGAGCCCATGCCTCTGCTTTTGTGTGACACAGGGAGCAGGTTTCCAGCCCTGCAGCTCTCCCAGGGAGGCTCTTTCAGTCTCAAACAAGCTAATTTTAGACAACAATGAGATCCACAGGGAACTTTTGTGTATACTACAAACTTGTTTACAAAGTAAATAGAAAATGGTCTGTAATTTGGGTGATCTAATTAATTATACAGTTGCACCCTGGAGATGGGAGCAGGGAAACAGGCAGATTTGGGATGGGTTGGAGCTATCAGTGGGTTCCTACCATGGCACAAAAACCTGAGCAGGATATATGTGGAGAAGGAAAGAACAAACACCACTATCAACATGCAAGGGAAGAAACAAACCTTGGCTCCCCTGCATGCAGCTGACAATCAGAGCAGCCACAGCCTCTCATCCAGCAATAGTTTTCAGTTGTTGGGTAGAAGGTTAGAGCACACATCCCCCTTAAAATCATTAAGTAAAATCAGCAAGGACCTCAGTGTAGCTGGCAGAGTACAAATGAATTCCCCCTGCTCTGAAGAGGCTACAGCCTAAATAGAAATGACAAGCAAGAGGAAAAAACATCTACAGCCAGGGAGATGGAGCAGAGAGATGAAGTGATTTGCCAGAAGTGGCAGAAGCAGCCTGTGACAAGTGGTCTGGTTTACATTAAATCCGAGGGGTTTGACCCTATTTACCAGAAAGCATTTGAAAGCCTCCAGCATCTAACCAGGAGCTGAATCCACACTGTTCTGGGATGAAATGCAGTGTTCTTTCAGTAACTTGAGACAAGCCTGGTCATCTTAGTTTAAATAATACATCAGCAATCAGGGGTAATGGGTGAGATTTACCTATGGGAAGTCCAGCAAAGACCTTGATTATGAAAACTTCCTTTACTCCTGGAAACTTCATCAGGCGTAGGATTTCTCTGATGCTAAACACACTGCCAGACTGTGATGTGCCTACAGAAGATGACAGATTGATTAATACCCTCCTCACATGGGCTAGGGGCAGGCAGCAATAAACTCTGAGACTGTCTGCTCAGGTTCACCACCACCACTTCTCCAAAAAGGCACTTTCTGCCAGTGGGAGGAGGCTGGGAGCTGGTGCCAGCTCTGCCTGCAGAGGACTCCTGTGAGACAGCAGGATTGCCTCCCATGCTGGGCCAAACTAAACCCCACTGAGGGGTCCACATGCACTTTTTCTGAGATGCATGGCAAGCACTGGGATGGAAATCTGCAGTTCTGGATGGCAGAGTGGTTGACAGGTAGGGAATAATACTCTGCCACAAGCACATCTTAGAAATTCAAGCACCAGCATTTCAAGGTTGGCACCTATTTGCCCTTAAATGTAATAGCAAGTCCTTTAGCAGCCCTGACAGTATGTCAGTCCCTCATCCCTAGTTGTGTGCTATTTATCAGAAACACTAAATACTTACCATGCTCTGTCACAAGATGATCAGACTTTGGTTTAGCCTGCAAAGGGATCCAGACCATTGCTATTGTGGTGTTGATGAGACTTCCCACCAGCCCAACATATATAGGAGCAAAAATGCTGCAAACAGAAAAGAGACAGGTAAGTGGATAAATACCATAAATAAGATTATTTATGCCTCCATTCTGCAAAGGCTTAGGCATTTGGATGAGGAACAATCCTCTTGAAGATGCAGCACATAGGGCTATAAAAAGAGTTCACATCCTTTCATAGTGGCTTTGGGTATGACCACAGTTTGAAATGTCACCAAAAGATAACTATTGCCATAAATATAGTTTATAATTTGTATTAATAATAGAGTGTAACACAATGTTTTTAAATCTGAAAGTGTCAAGGAAAAAAGTCTCTCTTGGTTTAATGAAGCTTATAAATCTTCCCACAGAAAGCACATAATCTGCTTGTTAGGATCCATCTAATCCCCAATTTCATTCATCTAACTATCATCCCATGCCTTGAAATTTTTCACTGAAATCAAATGAAGCTAAGGAAAGTGAAGTATATACTCAAGATGATTAAGGATGGCATAATACAGCCCAGCCTACAACTAGAACTGAAACCACCACAGGTATAATACCACTTGAAAAAGAGCCACTAAAACACAAACACAGTTTGAAACACCTCCTGAGGAGGTGAGTAAACAGCACTTTGATCAATGCACCTACTGTTCTACAAATCAACACCCCTTCAACTGTCCATGAGAGCCCTAGATGCTGGATCTTGAACAGAAGAGGGACCACATCCTTAGATGCACACACGGTGAACAGCAGTTAGTAGTAGTAGTTGTACAATGCTAAAAAGGAACAGTTACAACTTATCTAAGAAAAAGGAACACAAACTGTGTAATAGTCAATAGAGTCAATAATAAATCCTCAATTATCACTGTCCTCTTAAAAGAGATTAGGAAATGACTCCTCCTAGTCTCTAAGGGCATGTGGGAAGATTCTGGACTCTGAAGAGCTTTAACTATGCCAAACACAGGTGGAGCAAAGTGTCCAGGGCTGGAAGACTGAAACTCAAGAGAGCTGAGCTGAAAACAAAGGGAGAAGCATGTTTTGGTTTTAACAGTGAGAGCAATTATCCACCAAACCAGCTCATTAAAAGTCTTCCCAGTCATGGGAACCTTGTTAGACAAAGGGTTTCATAAAACACATACTTAAATCCTACCACAGGATGCAGGTTTGGAATAGGAATGCCCAGCAGGAACACCACAGGCTAGTGTCATGGAGGGGCACAAGACTAAGTGTTCAGCACAGTGTGTTGGGGGCATTGAAATTTAGGCACCTTGGACTTGAGCAAAGCAATGCCTGCTTTC
This sequence comes from Bucco capensis, assembly GCA_013396975.1. NCBI lineage: Eukaryota > Metazoa > Chordata > Aves > Piciformes > Bucconidae > Bucco > Bucco capensis. The sequence goes on from VWZO01014063.1 coordinate 552,994, forward strand.
ACCAGAGAAGCTTTGGAGCCATGTGGGTGGGTGCAGGCTTGGAGGTAACCACACTGTCCCTGCTTTCCTTGTCAGACCATAGGGTATGTTTGTCATGGAATAACCAGCAGCACTAATTTCAAAAGCCTCAGGTTACCTCTGTGCTAGACAAAGGTGTGGTCTGAATAATTAATTTCTGGAGTATTATTAAAATCTCAGAGCAGGGCAGTCAAGGATTGAGATGCAAACAACCAAGAAAAGCATCAAAGAGTAAATACATCTCTATACATACACACATGTATTCCCACTAATAGAAGTGGCAAAAATCCCAGCTGAATATTTTAACTCTCATTAATTATTATTAATAACAACAAAGGCAGATAATATCTTCCTGCAAATGGACTTAGTGCAGTAATTTAGACCTGTTGCCTTCCATCCATGAGCTGTTGTGCTAATTACTGTGGACCACAAAATTAGTCATTTACTGGATTGTTATTTTTTATTTTAGTGCAGCAGGTTGCCACTTTCTGATTTGAAATTATCTGCCAAACTGTTCCCAAACTATTGAAATCACCCAGGCAGTGCTGAGGAGGGATGAGGGCTGGAGCCTCCTGCTTCCACCAAGCAATACTACAACAATCCAATAGGGGATAGAGTTTTGGCCTCCAGCCCAAATTCCAGTCCTTGCTCTGACCTTGCGAGGCTGCCATTCCCATCTTTGATTTCCTACCTGAAGAGGCTGAAAAGACATCCTCCCATGAAGGTACCTAGGGGTTGCTGCCAGCCAGGAGGCTGCCTTTGGGCTGTGTGTGCCATGAGATGGTATCATGGCTTTCTGAGTCTCATTGCAGCTACAGAGCCCAGGAGAGAAACACCACGTGTGTGGAATTGTGCAACTCGATGCTGTGCCAACAGGGCAACTCTTTCAAGGAGCAAGCACTTCCCAATGATTCCCTGAGGATTCAAAAGGATCAACGTGGATTTCAGCAGTGAATGGGACTGCGTTTGTTTTCTTTCTCTTTTTCTTAATAAAGTCAAAGTTGAACATGGAGGGAGCACAAATTGTTTTTTAGTGACTCACTCCTACTTCAAACCAGTGTTGCACAAAGCCAGCATTCATAGCCAGCCCAGATTCCTGCAAGAGCTCTGAAAGGACTCTCAAAATATTTCTTTGATTGCGGTCTGGCCACACTGTCCACTCATCCCCTCCCACCCTCAGAGGGGCAGCTAGGGGTGAAAAACAGCTGGGGAGCTGAAAAGAAAAGAAAACAAAACTGAGGTGAAAAAAAAGATGTTCAGGGGAAACCATGACACCAAACCATGCTCTCCAGAGAAGAGCTCTTGGTCCGTAAGAAAGTCAGCAGTAACCACTCTGTTCCTGATAACTTAGTGACACATAAATTTAGTACATAGCTTATTGTAAATTAGTGATGGTTTCATTCAAGGTTTACTGCCTTCACAATGCTTGCTGAATAGATTTCATCATGATCTGGTCTAGGTTAATGAGATTCCTCCTGAAGACACACACACAAAAAAGCAAACACAAAATATCACCTCAGTTTCCAAAAGAAACAAAACTACAAAAGCCTCAATGGAAAACAGATTTACTGAGCCTCAAGAAGTTTCACCTATTTCCTAGGACTTTCATGCAATGGGATAGAGATAGTTTGTCTTCCACAGCCCAGGGCGAGGAAAGACACAGGAACATAAACCAAACAGGACAGCCCAGCACTCAGTAGGCTTCAAGGCAGCCTGACCAGCAAAGGGCAGTCAGTACCACTCACCAGGTTATCCATGCCTTTGAGAGGAAAAAAACAAACAAACAAACCCAAACCTTACTTTCTGAAGGTCCTACTCTCTGTCCTCAGGGAAAAAAACATCACACAAAGGCACAAATAAGCATGGCCATGAGTCTTTCCCTCCCCCTGGTTCTCCTGTCCAAGCAGATGCCCATATGTGAAGCAAGGAGTGCAGGTTAATGCCAGCTGAAGGAGTTGAGGGAGTGTTAAATCCCAAATGGCAATAAATACAGACTCCAAGGGACATGTGCCAGGGAAAGATGCCCTTTCTCACTTGCTTCTTCATGGTCAGGTAGAAGGTACTTCATAAGAAGTAGGACAAATCACCTGGGATAAATCATCCATATCTCACTGCAGCCCCTCACTGGGACTCCTTTGGTTGCAATTTTCCTATTATTTCACTGAAAGCCTGAGATTTCTCTAGAGACAAAGTGTAGAGCAGATACCCACACCCACCCATGCCTCCGCAGGGAAAGGAGGGAGTTCACTGCCCTGATGCAACTGGAAACCATGACCAAGGTGTCCTTTTTGCCACATATGTTTTAGATAAGGAGCAGCAGAAGTCGACTGCTGCTAGTTCAGGGAGAGCAGGAAGCTCTTTTTCACTCTGGTGAACTAGACATCATTGCAGGCTGTCCAAGGAGGTGGTGAGACTTTGCATCCACACCCTCCACAGAACCCTCACAGGGTGAGAATGAGTCACCCACAGACAAGTGCTCATTCCATTGCTTATTTCTAGTGGCAGACACATCTGGAAAACTTGGCTGGTGGGAAAGGAAAAAAAAAAGAGGAAGGGGGAATATGGGTATCCTGCATTACCCATTTCCATCAGAACTGGCCAAGGGAGGGATGCTGAAGGTTGGCACTGGTGCATTAGCAGGGTAAAAAGCCAGGAGTGTGATGGCAGAAACAGGTCAGGGCTGCCACATGGTAGGGACACCAAATGTGGGACAGGGACAGGAGTTCACAGCCTTCCCCAAAGTCATTGAAGCTACCTGTGCCTTAACACCCCTTAAGGGACATCTGCTCCTATACATGTCACTGACAGAATCACAGAATCAGTAAAGTTGGAAGAGACCTCTAAGATCATTCAGTCCAACCACCTACCTATCACTCCCATGACACTAAACCATCTCCCTATACATTTCTTGACCACCTCCAGGGATGGTGACTCCAGCACTGCCCTGGGCAGCCTAGGTCAATGCCTAACAACTCCTTCTGTGAAGAAATGTTTCCTAATGTCCAGTCTAAACCTCCCCTGGTGCAACTTGAGGTCATTTCCTCTTGTCCTCTCACTGGTAACCTGGGAGAAGAGATCAACCCTCCCCCACCTTGCTACAACCTTCTTTCAGGGAGTTGTAGAGAGACATAAGGTCTGCCCTGAGCCTCCTCTTCCTCAGACTAAACAACCCCAGTTCCTACAGCTGCTCCTCAGAAGACTTATTCTGCAATCCCCCTCACCAACAGGAGGATTGCTGGTGGGACTTGACACAAGAAAAAACACTTCAGGTCAGTGCAGGACATTGAATAAAAACGCTTGGGCTTCTGGGAAAATGCTCCTTTGGCAGAGCTCCCTCTGTAAGCAGTGCTCTATGTAAATGGCTAAGGCTAGCTGTCCATCAGGGGCTCCCCAGTACCAAAGCTTTCTGTCCCCCGAGTGCCTGCTGCAGAGAGAATCCCAACAATCCAAAGCAGCTCTGACCAAGTGGCCCCTGCTGCAGCCCCAGCTCAGAGCAGATCCTGCTGCCGGCGTGGTGAAGGGGCTGGCTGTGGCAGGATGCTAATTCCCAGGCAGCTGGAGCAGCCTGCCCGCGCCAGCCCGTCCTGCTGCCTGATCCAACGCAATGCTCTTCCCAGGAACTCAGCTAATTGCCGGAAGAGGCATATCAGTTACCCTTCAATAAGACGTGGGCGGCTTGGCATGCTCGGCCCATAATCCACCACTCATTTCAAGTATCATTTATCTGAGTGTGCTCTTTTTCTGACAAAACTCCCTCCAAAACACTGCACTTTGTTAATTCAAAGCTTGCACTCATCTGTGTGATTATTGCTGCTCCCTGTTGTGCAGTGTGGACAGTCCCACTGGCACCTTGCTGCACTCAACACCTACACATTTCTATCCACTTATAGTAAATGGGGGAACAAACTGTGCTCCCCAAAAGAGTTTAGCCAGCTGGCTGGGTGAGGAGCTCCTTGCCTTGCTCCACAGTATCACCCTGTACATGCAGAAATGGAGGAGTCTAGACAAGGACCAGGTATGAGCTGCACTCCCTGAACAGGGGCTTGCAACACCTTGCTTTGATCCCAGCAGTGCTAATACTGGATGAGCTGGGGCAGGTCAAGATAGGCATCAGGAAGGAGGTGTAAACAGTCAGTTCTCACAACAGAGGCATCCCACCAGTGAGACTGGGACATGTGCTGTTCCATCTGTCTGTGAAAGATCTAGAGCAGCAGTGAGGCAAGAAGGTGTGATGAGGACACACAACTAAAAGAGTCCTGGGGAAAAGAGCAGTCAGTGAGGAATTGCATATGGCCCCAGCAGGGCTGAGGGATTGGGTAATAACACAGCAGCAGAAAGTCAGAGCAGGGAACACAAGTCCTAAATTCACATGTGAAACAATCATTTCTGAACTGCCTGTTAATGCTCAGGAGTGAGAACTCTGGACTATCATAGACTATTCCACAAAACCATCACCTCAGTGCTCAAGCTAGTCAAGCATTAGGGAGTATCATGAAGAGAACCTTATTAGACCACTGTATAATTCCCTGGTTCACCAGTACTTCAAACAGTGCATGCAACCCTGGTCCTCTCCTCTCAAAAAGGCATCTAAGATGTGGGGCAGGCTCAGAGGATGGCAACAAAGATGATTCACAGCACATGGTTTTATGTCTGAGGAGGTTGAGTGCCTTCACCCCAGGAAGGAGATGTCCATGGGACATTTCATAAAGGTCCACAAGTTTGTGAGGGAATTGGAGCAGAGGGTTAGAAAGTGACCAACATGAAGAACTACAAGAACCAAATGAAGTTGTTGGAGCTGATTCAAAACAAAAAGAAAGACCTAATTCTTCCCACAAGATGAAAAATGTCAGTGGAGTTTGTTGCTACTGGTGTTGTGAAAGCAAAATATTTAGGTGAGTACAAGGAGAGACCGGGCAAGGACTTGGAAGAATGATCCACTGAACATTACTGAAGAGTCACAACCACATTTGTGTCAGGAAATTCCCTGAGCTGAAAACAGTTGGGAGCTGGAAAAGTAATTGGTACTCTGCAAGTTTGTCCCACTCTCTCTTCCCTAGGCTTCTTACTATGATTTTTATTGGAGAAAGGACACCAAATCACACTGAGATGCAAGTGCAACTTCCTCCTCTGCAGCAGGAATCAAAATCATGTCTCCCAACACCACCTCACAAACCAGACTCATTCACTTTTGCTCATTCCATGGAAAATGCTGGGTTTTTTCCTACAATCCTTAAACATTCCAGATAATACATAAGAATAACCAAAACTCTTACTTTGCATTTGGGGCACTCAGTTGGAAAAGGATAATCCTACATTTCAGTCCAAGCAATGTTCATCTATTTTATCAAGTGACTGTTTAATATAAACACAAAGATACAATCCCCCATCTCTTCAACATGGATTTTGCTTTTTCTTAGATACTCCAACCACACAAAGTAATAATAGTTTTCTGGGATCCTCCTCCATCTTCTTCTTCATGGTGAAGGTTTGTTCCCTAATGGGAGGCAAAGCCTTTAAGTATATTTTTTTTAATTAAGCAACAAAAAATGCTTTTCCAAGCTCAGAATGTGGTTAATTATTAAAAGGCTCAGTTGGGGTGGGACACACAAGGACTCCCACACATGAAGTGGTTAGAAGGTGAGCAGTGCTTGCTAGACTACCCAGTGACTCACCACTGAACACATGGTTAATCATATGTTACAGCATGTCTGACTTCATGGAGTACTGCAGGTGCTGTGAAAGAATCTTTGAATGAGTTCAAGCTTTTCCTAGCTTTTATGAGGTTACAACACTTTGGATTCCAACAGACTCAGCTGGGCAGGAAACTGTGGAGGATTTGCTATAGTAACCTGGGCTGCATTCCCGACACATCAGGTCTCGGCTCACAGTGGTGGCTTTGGAGGATCCCCAAGTTTGGTATTGGCTGCAGTTGTCACCTCTTACTGCTTGTGATGTACTCCCTTATGCAGAGCTGGCTCAAAGCAACGTGTGGGCAGAGCTGAATTTTGCTGCCCAAGGGTGAGGAGTGGGGTCTGGGTAGTTCCTGTGAGAAGAGGTAGGATTTGGCTGGGAAAGAAAGCACAAAGAGAAGTCTGGTGAGCCAGGACCATTGCCTTTGCTGGCACTACAGAGACAGGCTGTGACTGTGACTGCCAAGAGGACCTCTCCCACCTTCCTAAAATAGACATGGGTGCCAGATGCTCTGGCTTTTCTCAATGAACATGCTTTCTCACCACTTTGGCACAGGCAAGGAGACAACAGGACTGTGGACAGACAGTCTGATGCCATAGGAAACCACCTATTTTGCCAGTGCTTAGAGATGCCTAAGCATAAGACCACAAAAGCACCGGTGTGTCTTCCTCTACCAGTCCCTTTTGCAAGCAGGGCATTGGTGAGGCTTCTGCAATGATCCAAGAGAGCAATCCTGCTGTCATATAAAAGGAAGAGCTCCCTCCATATCCGACACCCAAAGGCTAACTAAGGTAAACATCAGTCATTGACTAGCAAAGTTTAACACTTAAATTTCATCTCTTACCAGGACTGCATTCACATAAATGTCATTTTTGAGGTGCATAATCCCTGGCAAAACAAGTTCGAAGTTCCTTCCTTACCTTGAGGTAAGTAACTGTAAATGCAGCATCCTACCAGAGGTACAGCACAGGCAGCTCTTGCCTTGGAACAAATTAGTTGCACCCAACACCTCCTACGTGGAGGTGTGAAAAATCTTGCCATGCTGCATCAAGGGCTGCAGTGCCTTTTGATTAATGAGACTTCTTAATTAAATATGACATATTAGGGCCAATCTTGCAGAGGAAGCAATGCTCAAAAACTAATACCCAAAAGCGACACAGAAAGCATCTCACAGATCAAGTGAAAGAGTTCCTAGCATGGCACTCCAACCTCTGGTTGCACAACAGACAGGCTCCTTGGAAACAACCCTTTCTCCAGCAAAGACAGAGCCTGAGGGCTGCAGTGCAGCTGATTTGATTTTGTGAAGGGTTAGACCCCAGCAGGAGGCATCTGCATGAGCAGAGTGAGTCACTCCATTTCAATAATGGGCGAAACTATTAATTAAAGGTGCATGGTTTGCTTGCTTGGGCAGGCTCTGTATGCTCCAACCAGGAGTGGTCTCACTGTTACTATATTTAATTAACTCCTCCAAGTAAGTATTCTGTTTCCCTCATCCCCTTACCACAATGGTTTCTACATGTTAACTGTATTCAGAAATGAGGTTGTTCTGTGTTTCATCTTTGCAAATTGTAGTCGTTTTCTCCCTTACACAGGTCGTAGGACAAACACTAGCCAAGGAATGGCAAAGGAACTTTGCACTGAATGATATATTTTCAACCACTTTGTTTATCATAGCGGAAAATAATTTATTTGGGTTAAAAAAGCACATTCAATATTAACTGAAATTGCTTGCACTTTTCGGAGCAACGAATTGAAAACACAGTTTCAGAGCAATCTGGTCTAGTGGAAGGTGTCCATGCCCATGGCAGGGGATTGGAACTAAATGATCTTTAAGGTCTTTTCCAATCCAAACCAGTCTATGATTTAATGTACTTCATACCAGTCAAAAGTAATTCCAGGGTTTTCTGTGCACCTTGCACATTTCCATTGATTTCAGCATTGCCAAAGCCCCAAAAGAGAACATCCTTTAAGCTGCTGACCTGCTGCAGGGATTGCAGTTGAGCTCTACCTAACACACCTAGGCTTTCAGTTAAAGGCAATCCCCCTAGGGAGAAAACACACTTTGTTCATCCTTTGCACCCCATTTCATCTTGGCCCCACTACTCAGACCACCTACAGGGATGCCAGTTGGTAGCAGCTGAATTATGCTGAACAGGTATTTACAGACGTGCTCAGTGGGAACCACATCTTAGGTAGCCTCACAGGGCAACCTCTCCACCCAGTCCCAGGCTCATGGCACAAACCTGCTCCATTGGGCACCAAACAGTGGCAACTGCAAGCCACCTGATGGAGTTGTAGGGAAAACAGTGAGCAGAGCATTTACAGTATTTTTAGTTGTGTTTAATTGCAAATTAGCAGCTGGAAACAAGGAGGAGTGAGCAGCGTGTGAGCTGCCAGCTGTCTGCAGAGGAGTTTGGAAACCTCTGCTGATACTTTGTGGCAGCTCCAGAGAGCCAAGTGCTGGCCCTGCCGCATGCTTGGGGTTAGCTCTAGCTAGGAAATTTACATTTCAAGCCATCTGATGTTGCAAGAGCCAGAGGCCACACACTTCTTTGGCAGGACATCTTAAGGAACACCTGTATTTTAGATGCTGCAACCAGGTAACTCAAGGCAGCAATGGACCATATTCTTCTGTGGCCAGCAGCAACGATGCTTTTAGACTGCTGCTTGTGATGCCCTGGAGCCTTGCAGAAGCTGGCTGCTTTTAGTGCACCAAAAGAGGTCCACATAAACAGACAAGCTGGTTGATGAGGAAATTATTTACCTTTTGAGGTGACTAGTGGGTTGTTGATATTGTCTTTTCAGTGCACAATAAAAAAGAACTGTGTTTTTGTGTTTTACTTCAATTTTGTTTTCAGCAGGGCAAAACCATGAAAACATGGACTTCAAAGTGCTGCCAAACCTGTTGGGCATACATCTGTACAGCACTGGGGAAATACTTGGCTGTCCAAAGTACAAAGACCTCCAGACATGGCTCCACATCAGTCCTCATATTAGTCCTTATATAAAAAGATTTCCTTTCTTACAGAGACAGACCTAATGCAGTAACAGCCAAGAAAACATTTCATTTCTTACATACAGAGACAGATCTAATGCAGTAGCAGCTGAAAAAACTCACTTTAAATCTCACCATTTATCCTCACAACATCCTTGTTGGTAATGATGGTGCAAACACCCCAGATGTACTCACAGGGAAATGAAACACATAAAATCTAAGTGCCCCAGTAAGATCATGGTGGAAAAAAAGCCTTAAAAGTTAGGTCTCTCACATGCAAATTTAGTGCTCTGACCAGTGCACCACATTTTTCCTCCCCTCTTTCTTTTCCCTGAATCCTCCAAAAGCCTTTTCTGCTGCCTCAGCCACAACACCAATGCAACAAGGACCCACAACTGGATGCATCTTGCAGCACCCTGGCAACCCAGCACTGCACATTACAGCACCATTGATGGAGAATCATGCATATCTAGATTTTGGAAGTGTGTGACATCCCTATTACTATTTCAGGAATTCCTCCCAAGGAGCTTTGCCATCATGCACTGGTGTCAGCTGGCCCAGCCCCACAGGAACCAGCTGCCCTTGAAACAGGCTTTACCCCTGGGACACATCCTGGAGTCCTGACTCAAAGCATGGATCTGAGTCAGTGGAAATTTGTCAGAGGAAGGACTGAGTAAAAACCACAGGGTCAAAGTAAAACAAGCCCTATGGATCCTGAGGAATTCATGAGAAACTCTGCAATCCTGGCTGCACTGGGGGCAGCATGGAAAAGGGGCTGGGAAAGATAAACTGGCAGCATCATGGAAAGCAAAGCCAGTAAGAGCTGAACATGGTTTCCAGGGTGAGGCTTAACATCAGCAGCGTAAATGCAATGGTTGTCAATCCCCAACTAAGCAGGAGCACCCAGTACAAAGAGCCCAGCCATAGAGCAGACACAGGGATCAGCAGCAGGAGAGGGCTTGAAATTCATTGCTTTTTAGTAAGTCATCAGATAGCAGCAGTTGAGGAAACTGCTGTATGGGTTTAGTACCAACATGTTTATCTTTAATCCTTGCTTCAGATCAAGGCTACTAGTTAACCTGGCCTCAGACAAAGGCAACTTTTTTAATAAATGACACAAACTAAGCACAAGTTATTTACAGATATAGCCAACAAATCCTGTATTTCAACTACACTAATAATGAGAAATCCCAAAAGCCAAAACCCATGAGAGTTAAAGGGTTTGAGGATGCTCTTTTTGAGTTCCTTTAAGTCTGGTTAATATTTGCTTTTAATTTCTTCTACATATCTCTTTCTTGTAAATCCAAGACTGAAAGAGAGAACACTGAAAGACTGCTAAATGTGGAAAAAATTGTCCTTAGTGGGAATATGTAAGCCATCTGCCTGGGAGTCTCTCTGTGCTCATCCTGCAGACATGACCAGTGAGAGATTGATGCTGCAGTGGTGAACACAAATAAAGTGGCAAACTCTGGCCTTGGCTGGCATCAAAAGAAACTGCACATCCAGCCCTCCAGAGAGCTTGTTTAGCTAAGAGTGTATTAGCCCCTAGGCTGGCCAAGACTTTATCGGTTGGAAAATCCCTATCATGAGTGCTAGCTCCAAGGGGATAAAGAAAAAAAAATGAGGAAAGATCAGGCAGGACAAGCCTGAACATGTTCAGTTTGTCCTTCCTACGTTACAATTATATCCTCATTCCTCAGAGCAAAAGGCAGTTCAACGAGACAATAAACCCCTTTTAGTCTTGCACTGTGCAGGAACGTCCCTGGAACGGAACTGAAGCAGTTCCCAGAGATAAGGTGACAAAAGAAATTAGACCCTTCCCTACAGCTACCCTTTGGTAAAATATCAGCAGAGAAAGAGAGGTACCACTTCAGACATAACTATAGCATTCCTCTGAGGAAATAGGTCTTACCTTAGTGGTTTCAAACAGATTAATTTTTATATACTGCTCCTCATACTCTGCAGCTGCTTCCTTCCTTTGCACTGAAGGAATATTAACCTCCACAGCTCATACTAACTTTATTTTATGGGCTGGATAGTATTTTATTGTCAGGAAATACAATTCCCTTTTGGGGTACAATTTAACAATTTCTTCAGTTTAAGTCCCAAGAAATTTTGGCTTCAGCCAAATTTCAGCACTGTAGACCATAGGATGGCTTTGGAGCAGGCAAAGCATGAGGGATCTCTTAAAGCAGCCACCAAACAGAAGCTTTGCACTGCTTTTCTTTAACCTCAACATCTAGGTGCAAAAGACACAGGCCAACATGAGTCAGCTTAGCAAGACAAAGAAAAGAGAGAGAGAGCTGAAAGGCAGGGCAGGGAGAACACTCTGGATGGAGCTGGGAGGTCTCCCAGGGCTCACCCATCCCATCCTGTTTCCTTCCCAAACCAAATGAAGCATAACGAAGGCACAAGGCATAATGATGCTATGGGGAGCAATTAAGTGGCAAAAGGAAAGTAATTGGATTTGCAACTAAAAACACCTAAACAGCCCTAGACAGTGAAATATTTGACAGCTGCAATCCTAGACATGGATGGGAGAGGCAGAAAGAAAAGGTTTCATCCTCTATTACCAAACCACCCAGAAACCATCGAGTGCTTATGTTGAAAGGTTACTATAAAGTGAAACAACAGCTGTTTTTTTTAATTAATTTTTAATCCACTTCAAGACTTGTACAGAGTATGGAAATTGCCCTGCTCATGACCCCAGCTCTGAGGTCTCATTCATGTAACGGTAACAAACGTCAAGCTGGCACAGGACAGACACCTTTTCTAACTGTAACTGATCTGCATGAGAACTTAATTACCCAACTGGAAAGCCATAAATATTTCAGACTGACTCAGTTTGGGACGCACTGGAGGTTTTTTCCCTGCCTTTCACTATGTCAGGGAATATCTTTCCACCCTACAGCCCTTAGGAAAGGGGCACATGGCTGAAGGAGCCAGCGGTCATGAATAATCAGGGAGGGACTTTTCCAGAACAAGGCAGCAATGTGAAGAAGTCTTTCTTCTGGGTCGACATTTGCATGACCGAGGAATGACATAAGAAGTCCTCAAACAAAAAAGGCTTTATAGTCTCATGGTGGCTTTCAAAACCTCTCCTCACTGCCTTGCTCCTTCCCTTCCATGCAGAAGCATTGCATTTTAGGGGCAGGAATTTAAGCCCCATCTACACCAGGTCAACTGCTCTCTCTGCAGCCAAGGCTCTATCTCATTCTTTCTGGCTAACGTAATCCTATCACCCACGTTAATGATGCTGTTTTACAGAGCACAGTTTCACTGTAGGGATTTATTTCTGCTCTGGTATGAGGGTATAAGAGCCAAGCAGAGCTCAGGATGACAAACCTGTTTGTATAGAAGATCCACCAACATAGAGCTGAAGCTAGCTCTGAGGGGCAAAGCTGGTATCTGGACACCAGCTTGCAGTGATGGAACAGAAAGAAAAGGTACAAATGGTATTGCCAGAGAGTGAAAAAGCAATAGCATGCCAAGACTAACCCCACATGCATGCCCCTCCCCCCAAAAAACCCCAAATTTCAAGCCCCTGTTAGACACTTGGGGCTGCTGAAAAGTCCAAATTGCAAAGGAGCTGCTGAAGTGCAGTCAGAGAAGCTGCATGCCAGGATGCATCCTTGTGAAGGCAACCTAAGAACTGGGGTACTGGTGCTGGAAACCCAGCCAGCGTGCAAAACCACAGCACAGATGCTCAGACTGAGGCAGAACTAATGTTTCCCTTCCAGTATGGACCATTTAGCAGATGTGGACCTCTGCTGAGAGTTAACCAAAATGCATTTGAAACCTGGACAACTCCCTTTATTTTGCAGGTCATTTATTTTTCATGAGAGGGTTGAACAGTGATCTAAGGAGTCAGAGTCAGGCAGTTCAGACCCCCACAGAAATGTGTCCAGGGACTTTCAGAGCAGTGAAGCAGGCACTACAGGAATGATGGAAGCTGGACCAAGCCCAGCCTCCCAAGCCTAAGGGGATTTGCTCACATTGCCGGGAGCAGGGAAACTGTTTCTCACCAGTATAGGAAGTCAAGCGCTTGGCAACAAGGGAGGCAGCTCTCCCACAACTCCGGTTACGCAAACAGCTGCCTTCTGCTGGGTTTCAACATGCTTCGCTGCTCCAAAAATAATTTCCTGCTTGATTTGATACCATTAGCAGGAGCAGAGAGTGCAGCACGAACAGTCATGCTGCTTCATGCAGGATCCAGCCAGCCACTGGCTTCTAGCAAAAGCCCCAATTTCTGTTTCTGGCAGAGGGGCACGATTACGCAGGAGGAAACGGTAAGCAAGGTGATAGCACAAGCCCTCTCCTCATCCTCTTGCAAAGGGTTTTGATGCAAGCCTGGATGAAAGTACCTGCCACCTTCACCCTCCCGGGCCTCTTTCCAGAGCTGAGATTTCCCAGCCCTTACAGCTCCTAACACTTACAGCATATAACCAACACTCTGCAGCCAAGCAGGAATCAAAGCCAACATAAAGTTCAATGACAAAGTCACTGCTTGGAGCTGTGCTGGCCCCAGACATAGTTACTGGAAATCCCCCATGGCATAAGCACTCAAAAGCTGATCTCATTCCTTCTTCCATTCCCCATTGGATGACTTTGTGTACCCTTTGGGGGCTTAATGGAGTAATCCCAGTCCAGCCCAGCGCTTTGGGAACAGCAATACTTTCCATTCTTAGCTGGACTGGGATTTGGATAGCAAATTTTGCCCTAAGGTGCATCTGATTTCCTGTTCCCTATTCCCAGCCCAGGCATCTGCATGCCCCTTCCCACAGGCTTGCCCTGGGGGAACTCCTCCAGGGGCCTTCACCAACAGTGCTTCAGGAACCTCCAGAAGCACAGAATGTTAAAGATGCCAAGGCCCAGCACTTCAGCATCACACTCCATAGCCTGTGGTGCACCAACAGAGCAGTACACCAATTCTCCCAACAGAGGCTAACTAGTATCTTCCAGATAAAGTCCCAGTCATGTTCAGCAAAGAAATGATGCAGCAAGGTAAAACTCAGCATTACCCAGTAAAACAGCATCTGCAAAGTGAGATTCAGAAGCTGATTGCATGTCCACAAAATCAGTGTATTTTAAGGGAGTACAAAGTGTACACTGGTGTGAAGGGGCACTTCCCAGCCAAGTCTGAAGGTCTGGTTTAGCATCCAAGGATTTTCTAATACCACCTGACCTGGAAGCAGAAATTCTTGACATCATCAGCCAAGTGACATTGTGCTGCCCTTCTCCTCCTCTTAAACCTTGAAATCAAAGTTGTGCAATGACACTTCTTTATGCATATGCATTTTAAGCCCAAAGAGACCATGTGGGGCTGTTTCATCTGATCTGTACCACACAAGCCTTCTTTTCCCTACAATCCTTCTTTGAGCCATGGTTAGAAGAGTATAAGGGGTGATGAACTCACCACTGCTTTTGGGGAGCCTGGACAGTAACCAGTCTTGGAAGGTAATGCAATGAAAAGAGAGGAAAGGCCCCATCAGCAATCCTGCCTGAGATGTAACTCCAGGGTGACACCTCTAGCATTCATACATGAGGTAAAATATTCACCTGAGTTGATCAAAATGCCATGTGGGACTTCTGCCATCACTGTCACAAAAGAAGGGAATAATACTGTCAAGAAGGTGGCTTATCAATTGGTAGAGGACCTGGGCTGGGCAAGGGGACAGGACTGGTGGAAAGAGTGTGCAAGCTGGTTTCCATGCCCAGCTGACCCACATCTCCCAGATCAGCTGCTCCCACAGCCCGAGGCAGTGCCGATAAGCAGCAGTTCAGCTTTTCCAGACATAGCACAATTCCTGTTTACAGCCTCTGGGCTAGACTTTTCAAAAGAAGCAGCTAGGTGTCTATTCTTGCAGGAAACCAGGTGTGTAAACAGTTCCATTAATATAGCCACCAAAGCGTGCTCTAGTGCAGTGGAAAGGGCTAGTGGAGACAAGCCAAGAGCACAGGAGCTGAGGAAGGAAAGTGCTTTTAAAGAACACACCTAATTAGAGATGGGTCTGGGCCAAAAGTTTGTATTTGAACACCTGGAATAGCCCTGGGGAGCAGAACTGCAATCTGAACCCAGATCCACATTTTGTAACTCACTCCTCTCCTGAATGAACTAAACCCCAGTCCTAGCCATCACACATCTGAGCTGCAGGTCTCCAACAGCCAAAGCTTGGAGATCTGGCTTTCTACTGTCAGCTAGGTTTTGGTCAAGATATTGTGGTTGGATCCTGGTACCCTTTTGTCCCTTTCCCCCTACACTGCCCAGTGCCCTACCGTAGGCCCACTCTCTGCCCCATTTGAGAGCTCACTGTTGCTCCTTGGCAGAATGCCCCTGGATCACTGCAGATGCTTGTTGGGTGTCAGACAGCAGGTCCCCATTTGCTCCAGCAGCCATGGCATTCCCAGCACTGTGACCACCTCCTGCTTCTCACTGCACTGCTTTCTCCCTGCCCTCAGGCTCCAGCTGCAGCTCCTGGCCAAAGCAAGACCTGCCCCAACAGAAAGCCAAGTGGCTCCTCCACTCATGCCTGCAAGCCAGTGACAGCCATCCTCAGTTTTGTGCCAAAGCCTCAGTCAGTGCATGCTTTGAAAGGGATAACCTCTATATCAGAGAAAGCTCCTCATGTCCTTCATGAGCC
The DNA here is from genome assembly GCA_013396975.1 of Bucco capensis. Lineage (NCBI taxonomy): Eukaryota > Metazoa > Chordata > Aves > Piciformes > Bucconidae > Bucco > Bucco capensis. The sequence goes on from VWZO01014063.1 coordinate 568,339, forward strand.
CTTGCAGAAGCAACAGACTCCCTTTTCTCCCCTTTTCTGCTTTAAAGCTCAGTTCTTTAGGACAGAAAACTAAGCTTCACCCACACCTTGCTATCCCTTTTGAATGTAGATTTTCTTTCTAGCAGAATCCCATTTGGCAAAGCAAGCCCCATCCCTGTAAAACCTCCCTGTCACAGGCACGTCACACATTTCAGACAGCTTGCAAGGCTGACCAAACATTTACTTTTGGATGGCTCATTTCCAATGTCCAGAAATAGATCCTCATCCACAATAAAAGAGTGTCCTGGTGTGCCATAAGATGCCTTCATTGCCTTGTTACAACATGCCTTTGACATTCCTGTGCTTCCCTCTTCACTGAGTGCCACTGCTGCCCAGCACCAAGCCCATGGCCATGTCCCCTTCTGTGGGCTGACCTGAAGATAAATGAGGCCTTATCTCTGAGCGTGTATCTGGCAGTCATTTTTGCATTATCTGACCTTGGGTCCTGTTAGGCTGATGTAGGTGACTAATGCACATAGCTCTGGATTGCCTTCCCTTTCCTGGTGGGCACTCAGGGCTGTCATCAGTACAGAATGGGATGATTTGGCTCAGCTGGAGAAGGGCAAATGGGATTTGCTCATAATGGATGCTGCAATAGTCAAGGCAGTGCTTGCATTTTGGAAACCTTCTGAACAATTTAGCTCCCCTGCTATTCAGAGCAGCTTTGCACCATGAAGGTACTTCTCTAGCTATTGCAAATCCTTCCCTGCTACAGCTGAGCCTCCACCCCAAGAAATACAAAACAACTAAACAAAATGAAATAATAATCAGGCACAGGAAAAACTCCATGAATCCCTCAAAGGCCAAGAGATTCTGCCTGAAAAGTGGACACCACAGAACATCCAGACAAAATCAAAATGATGCAGTTTTTGGTAGGGTAGACAGATAACCATCAGGCAACTAGATGTCCCAGACCATGTAATCACATGCAATGAGAACATGTGTGGGTGTAGTGTGAGGTGTGAGCCTGGTGTCACCAACCACAGGCTCCTCTGGTTACCCTAAAGGAGTTCAACAAATGGTTCCAAACTTTCTTTTCTAAACCTCAGTAGCTCCATCTAGAAGTCGGTCTTTTTCTGCCATGAAAAGTAATTGTTGGAAGACTGGGAAACATCCAGAACTACACTGGAAAACATCAGCCAGAAGAATGGATCCATCATCTGTCTCATATCCAGCTGTGTCTGGACAGTTGGAAAGGGGAGGGGAAGAAACCCATCACAGTAGAGATGATCTGTTATATAGCTTTGTATCAGGAATGAACCTTCCCAAGCCCCAGGCTTCTGTAGGAAGTAAGTTTAAACATCTGATGCATGAGCATCCTCAGCTTTAATAACCATTACTGTCTTTCATCCTACGTTTTGTTTTAGTCTGAGAACAGCATTTAAGGCTCTAGCCTCCTGTAAGATGCTCAGATGCTCCCCAGATGGCTTTTCCAAGGGGATTTCAGGTTCTTTAAAGAAATATCCTGCAGGAATCTTTTAAGTTTCTGGAGGTTTCCTTCCTTCCTCTACAAATTTCTTTACCCAGAGCTTGATTCAAAAAACAAACTTAAAGGAAATGCTTCCAATGACTTCAATATGTCTCAGATCACATACCCTGGGGTAAAAAAAGAAATGAACCAAATCCCATAAAAATAAAGATGCTGCAAATTTCAAAAGGATTTGCAGTGGCACTTTGTAAAGAAGTAATTAGCACCAAAGTTTCAGCCTAGAATGTCATGGAATAAAGGAATATTTAGTGAGAATGTACAAGTTAATAGTGCATACAGACCACAAAGGATTAGCTGTGTAATCCCTTCTCCACCAAGAAAAAGCAACAATTGCTGTAGTAAAAACTAAACAAGAAAACCTCAGATGCTCAAACCTATTCAAAGTTCTTAGATCCTGAACTACCTTAAATGGACCAGATTTCCTAAAGTGCTGAATTCCTATCCTCTGAAAATCCACGTTAGACATCTCCAGTGGGAGACTGAAAGAAAATCACTGTGGTTCCTGCAAAGGCTTACTGCTGCCCTTCTGCTTTAGAGGGCAGCTGGAGAGCAGAGCTCCTTGGCTGTCTGTAAAGCAAAGCAAATCATTCTAATGGACACCTAGGCTCTGTGTCTCTCACAGGCCATCCAAGTCACCTCCCAAGTAATACTGGAGTACAGTGAGACATGTTACTCCTCCAAAGCTGCTGCTCCACATCCCACTGAATGGGATACAACCCTGCAGGGCAAGAACTCTTCCTCCTGCGAACGCTGGCTGGGCAAACTGGGAATGCTTCTGCATGTGCTATGGTACAAATCCACTGCTGGGTCTACACACAGTGCTCTGACAGACCTTCCCCATGGTGTCCAGCCTCTCAGATCACACCATTTAACACTGCTCTCCTCTGGCATCAGCACCTCTGCTTGCCAGTGGTGCTTGAGGCCATTTGCTGTACCACTTGGCTCAGCCTGCAACCTGAAAGCTACAGAGAACTTTTCTGATGCTGGAACTACCTTCTGCCTTGGCTCTGATGATCCATGGTTTGTCAGGTTAAAGAGACAAGCCCCAACAAGTGCTGGGGTTAGCCTGGAGATGGTCACTCAGAAACTCCTTTGCCCTCTGGCTGCTTTCACTGCCTGAATGCCTTACATACCTTTGGCTCTCTGCTGGTGGAGTGGTTGTGAGCAGGGTTTCATAGAGACTGCAAGCAAATGAAACCCCTGGGTGGGGCTGGGGAAGCTGGTTAGTTCATGCAAAGGTCACACCCTTTTGATTTCATTCTGAGCACCCCATCCAAGCAGCCTGGCCTTCACCCAGGGCCACAGTGAGCCAGCACCCCATGACAACAGGCTGTTGCATCTCCTCATCCACCTAATAGCCTCCTGCTCATCCCATCAATCTGGCAGCAATAGCCAAGAGAGGCAGTGGGAAGGGTTTAATACCTAACTTCAAACTCCTCCAAAAGGGCTGATTTTCACAGAATATCCATGGTTGGAAAGGACCTCCCAGATCATCAAGTCCTACCCATCCTGTACTGCAGCCATATTTCAGGCAAGAAGAAAACAGAGGGGGAGGGAGAGCAGCAGTGGATGTGCTGTCCCCTTTCTTCCCCCATGGCAAATGAAGGTCTATTTTGGGAATGCTACTTCCTTCCAGCCCAAGCCCCTTGATTCCCCAATCGTACTGCCCCAGAGGATCCAACACATCTAAAAGCACTAAGCCTTTCTCCTGCAGAGCTTCAGTCCTCAGCTCCTCAAATCCCAACTCCTCCTAGAATAAAATTCACATGTTAAATCCACGTTTCCGTTCATCCTGACATTCCCTCCCTCCCTGGCCTGATAGTCCTTCCCACACAAGCACCACATCCTTCCTGCTACCACCTCACCACAAGCCTGGGTTTGTTCACCAAAGCAGATCAGAATGAAACATAAAGGATTAGGAGATGTAAAGGAGAGAGCTGTCCCTATGAACGTGCACAGGCACAAAGGGAGGAAGCTTACACCCTCACGTTGCCCTCCAGGTGCTGGGCTCAGCTCTTCAGCCCCAACCTCTGGGACTCTCCCACCTCTGCACTCTACAGCTGCCTGAGCTCAGTTTCTTCTGCTGCTTTTCTGAAACAGCAAAAGGCTGCTGCTTGCTTTTGATAAACAATTAAAAAAAATAGAAAGAAACCCCAAAATTGGTATAGTAGCTTAGCTCACAAAGGCTCTACCTGCCCAGGGCACCAGGGGACGAAGTAAAGGATGCATCCAGGAAAAACTGAATGTGTTTGCCCAAGATGGTAAACATTTGCAAGAGCACACTTCATGATAGAGAGAGTCTGCATAAACAAAACAGCAATATTCTAAATGTACTGGGAGAGGGAAGGAAAAACCATCTCATTGCCCCACATCATGCATGAGGAACACTAGTGCAGAGGGATGGGATGACTTACTCACAGGAAAATCACAGCAGAGCCAAGTCCCAAATCCCAATTCAGAGACTTAACCACAGCCTATTCTGGGCTTTCTATTTTCTGTTAACAAAGAAAACAGTACTTCCCTGGACTTCAATCCCTAGTGATACCGTTGGATTTGCTGTCCAGTCATGAAATATTCCAGGAGTGGGAAGAGCAGATGAAGCTGCAGTGAGTCAGGAGCAGACACTGCCTCATTGTGCAACCTGCATGGTCAGGGTCATGGTCAGCTCTCTGATGTTGCCTCTGCTAGCAAGGCTAGCCCCAAAATACCTTGTGTCTTTCCACAAAATTCCAAGTTTGAGTGAGTTGGTTGGTTTGGTTTTGTGTTCCCATTTTTTTATACTTATTTCTTGGGGCTGTTAAGCCAAGGCTTGACATGAAAAATCAGCCACTACCTCAACACAACCTTAATCATAGAGTCATAGACTGGTTTGGGTTGGAAGGAAGCTTTAAAGGTCATCCAGTCCAACCCCCCTGCAATCATCAGGGACATCTTCAACTCCATCAGGTTGCTCACAACCCCAAACAACCTGACCTGGAATGTTTCCAGGGATGGGGCATCTACTACCTCTCTGGGCAACCTGGGCCAATGCTTCACCACCCTCAGCATTAAACATTGCTTCCTTCTATCTAGTCTGAATCTCCCTCTTTTAGTTTAAAGCCATGGTCCCTTGTCCTGTCACAGTATCCCCTGCTAAAATGTCTGTCCCTATCTTTCACAGAGGCCCCTTTGAGTCCTGCAAGGCTGCACTAAGGTCTCCCTGGAGCCTTCTCTTCTTCAGGCTGAACAACCCCAACTCTCTCAGCCTGTCCTCACAGCAGAGATATTCCAGTCCTTAGATCATCTTCATGGCTTCCTCTGGACCCACTCCAGCAGGTCCATGTCTCTCCTGTGCTGAGGACTCCAGAGCTGGACCCAGCACTGCAGGTAAGGCCAAACCTAAGAAGTGTGGATTGGGAATTGGTTGAAAGANTGGACAAGAGGAGACTGAGAGGAGACCTCAGCAATGCTTAGAAATATGTTAAGGGTGAGTGTGAGGAGGAGAGAGCCAGGCTCTGCTCAATGGCATCCAATGGTAGGACAAGAGGGAATGGGAGCAAGTTGGAGCACAGGAGGTTTAGTATTAACACGAGGAGAAACTTGTTTGCAGTGCAGGTGCCAGAGCACTGGCCCAGGCTGCCCAGGAGCCTGTGGAGTCTCCTTGTCTGGAGCCATTGCAGAGCTGCCTGGACACATTGCTGTATGAGCTGGTCTAGGTGATCCTGCTCTGGCAGGGGGGTTGCACTAGATGATCTTTCTAGGTCCCTTCCAATCCCTAACATTCTGTGGTTCTGTCTCCCCAGAGTGGAACAGAAGGGCAGTGTCACCTTAACGTTGCAGGACCATAGTTAACAGGTGACCAGGCAGGGCACCTCTCTACAGAGAAACCCAGAGCTTTCAAAACACTGGCCAAGGGGAGTGGTGCTCAAACACCCCTAATTGTTCAGCAGAGGTAACTTCACACAAGCTTTTGATTGTCATCTAGGCACCATGGGCACAAAGCAGGGTTTGCTCACCCACCACCCCCTCACTCTCTGACTCCAGGCAAAGGGTGCTGAGGCAGGGCAGCCTGCCCTGGCACAAACACACAACAAAAGCTGGAGAAGGCAACAGGAAAATTTCCTTAGCTCCAACAGAGGTATTTTTCCCCCTCTGTTTCCTGACTGTCTGTCTGTGACCACAGGCACGAAGTGTTGATGGCCAGAGCTAGTGATTTAGGACTTGGGTGTTAAGCAAGAAGAAAGCTTGCAAAGTAGCCTGTTCTCTGAGCTGTTTCAGGCTGGCTTCATGAGGAGGTAAATGGTGCAGCAGAAGTGCCTGTGCCTCTCCATCAACCACACAGTCTGAACAGTAACTTTAGGTGGAGCTGTCTCCACTGTAGATGTCTAAGATCAGGTGAACTCCACCCAAAGTGCACTGAGGCATTTCTCAGGTTCAAGAATAGGTTAAACAAGTCATCAGAACTAGAAAGCTCTGATGCTGGGAATAGATGAGAGGAAAAAAGTGACCTAGACCAAAACTCTGAACCATTAACTTGTGGAGGGATGGTGTGCATGAACCTCTATCCAGACCTAGTTAAGGTAGACCTTACAATCTTTGGGAACATGGCTTCCAAAACTAAGATTGTTGCCATGCAGAGTAAATGATAAAAGGGATCTCTGGATCCTGTTTTGTTTTATTTTTCACAGAGGGCCACAACTGAGGTCCTCTGTGCCTTCCCCAAACCATCAGCTCCTTGATGAAACAGCCCATTCACTATTCCCTCCTCATCCCTCCCAAGGCACCACAGAGCTCAACCACCAGTGACAGATCATGCTGCAGCTCATGGTGGCTGGCAGACACCATCTTCCTCTCCCCAAAGCCCCTTGACACAAAGGACAAAGCAAAGCCTGTACAAGCATCACCAATCCATAGTGCTTGCCTGATCAACATCATCCCAGGCAGAGAAATACCACAGTTTCTGCTGCAAGAGAGCAGGAGCAGTTCCCAGCAGCAGAATGCCCTGCTTTGTCCTGGAATGGAGCACAACCCTCTCACCCTTTGCCATGGTTCCACTCGCCTTCCCAGCTCCCAACCTTCAGCCCTTTCAACACCCACAGTTTTTCCACTCTGCTGCAAAGTGATGAGAAATTCCCTGCCAGAGGACATTGCTCAAATGGCTTATTGAAAAGAAATGCAATTCCCTACTCCAGGCAAGCAAGCTTCTTCTTTTCCCCTTAAGGTAGGAGGATAATAGCACAGACAGGGAAAAAAAACAACAAACCAAAGATCCCAAAAGCTTGCTGTAATAATATTAAATAAGAAACCAAAGGGGTTTGGCCAGGAAAATCCCAAGTTCAAAAGAATAATCGCTCCAAGAGATTTAAAGCTACAGCTGAGTCACTAAAGTGAAGAAACCTCCCATTGTCCATAGAAAGCAAACAAATCTTGGGTCATGCAGCAAAGCTTCTGTATGTCCTCGTTAGAAAGAAAGAAGAAAGAAGCCAAATGCAATTAATCATAGCTCCAGAAGAAAGGATGAAATCTCTGTAATTAGCTACCAAGGCTCATCTTGCCACTTTTGAAGACTAATTCAGCTTTCTTCTTTCACCTTTCACCTAGAGCACTGCCATAAAAGTATACTACAGATAGCAGATCACTTCTGTCCAGGGGTACACTTTTCCCTGTGGTCCCCCAACAGCTGTGCAGTAAGTGTTCATGGAGGGAGGAACACTTGCAGAGACCAGAGAGTTTCTTTTCTTAGTCACCTTCTGTGGATGAGCCATCATGGAGTTTGCAGACTTTCCATGAACCTGCAGACCTTGGCTGAACTATGGGAGTTATTTTGGAGCTATTTTATATCCACAATCCTGATCCAACTGATCAGCAACCAGAAAACACCAAATAAAACTTTTTAAAAGCATAAACCCATGAAAACACTTGCCAAATGGTTAATTTTACAACCACTTGTGTTAAGAAAATTGGCTTATACCACATCCTTAGGTGGTGTAAACTTGCCTGACCATCACCCTGCCCATAGAGAGAATGTTCTTTACAGCTGTACGCACTGTTCCTACAGAGCTGTGGGAACAGGCCAACATATTAAAAGCAAGGTCTCCAGCAATTAAGTTCAGTAAGGTGAAGCCAGCTGGTGAGCAGCTCTTCTAACTGCAAAAGGCAAAGCTGTGTTCCAGAAATGAAAGTTGTCCAGGTCTGACTATAAGTCAGAATTCCTTTGCAACAGCTCCATTGAAAGTTTTGGAAAGCACAGGGGGAAGTGTAGTGCTTTAAAGAAAGGAACAGGAAAGGCTGGAGGTCAGGATCTGACATCCAAACAAATCCTGTGCAAATCAGAATAAGCCACTCAACTTTCCTAAGGGCTTCCTTACTAAATAGGAGTTGACAAATATTATTTCAACAATGAAAACAACAACAGACTAACCAGGTCTTTAGGTCAAGTACATCTATGGTAAATACAATAGAGTGGAATAATACCAAAATGACATCAGCTGCAGAACTGAGACTGATTTCTACCCCCTCTCTTGTGTACAAACCACTGCTAACATATGAACAATGCAGTCAACAACAGATGGGGAATGCTGGCCAGCTTTGTGGTGAGAGAGAGCAAAGAATGCAGAGTGGACAGAAATCTCCAGCTTTGCTTTGCCATGTCATGGCAGAAATGCTTCTTTTCAAAGGAAGGAGATTGGCTCATTCTTCTATAAAATAAATGGAAGTGATTTGGCAGCTCCAAGTAGAGCCTGGAGACTTCCTGAGCAAATGTGGGAAACAGGGAGGGGTGATTAATAGCCAGGCTGTGGGATCTGTTGAATCCTGAGTTCAGTTTTGGGCCCCTCACTACAAGAAGGACATTGAAGTGCTGGAGCTTGTCCACAGAAGGGCAATGAAGCTGCTGAAGGGTCTAGAGCACAAGCCTTTTGTGGAGCAGCTGAGGGCACTGGGGTTGTTTAGTCTGGGGAAAAGTAGGCTCAGGGGAGACCTTCTCACTCTCTACAACACCCTGACAGGAGCTTGGAGCCAGAGGGGGCTAAGTTTCTTTTCTTCTCCTGAGTAACAAGTGATAAGACAAGAAGAAACAACCTCAAGTTGTTCCAGAAGAGTCTTAGGTTGGACATTAGGCACAATTTCTTCCCAAGAAGGGATGTTAAGACCTGGACAAAGCTGCCCAGAGCCATGGTGGAGTCACCATCCCTAGAGAGATTTGAAAGACCTGTAGATGTTGTGCTGAGGGACATGGTTTAGTGTTGACCTGGCAGTGGTGAATTAATGGTTGGACTTGATGATCTTAAAGGTCTCTTTCAAATAAAATGATTCTATGATACAGCAACAGGGCCAGGGAGCTTTGGGTATATCCATAACAATACCCCCCTTTCCCTCCAGGTTGGTCCTGCAGACACAGCCAGAGGCACTGGGGATGCTCTGGAGGCTTTTTCATGGCACAGAGCTGAATTCCCACTCAGCACCAGTATCAGCCTAAACACTAAAAATCAGTAGATTGTCTCTCTAATCTTGGTACAGATATCTGGCAGAGGAGCTGCTGTTCCTAAAGTCAAACCAACCCTCTGCATGGCCAGAGAGTGGTCAGAAGGGTCCTGCCAGCATGCTGCAATTAGTCCCCTGTTAATGAAAATTCCTATCATCCTTGCCAGGGGGATGCACAGATCCTCAGGGAGTAAACCAAACGCTGTAGGCAGCCAGGCTGCTTTCCGCAGCCCTGTTATGGGACAGAAGAACAGCCCTAAGACCTCCACGATGGGATGCTCCAGCAGCCAGGCACGAACCGCGAGCTGGAGCTGCCCCCCGCCGGATGCAAGGGAAACAGCTCTGCCATGGGAAGTCAAAAGCTGTGGAGCTTTGCAGGTGCAGGTTCCTTGCTTTCCCATGACTGCAGGCAACATTCACTTTTCTCAGTGCTATGTTGCAGGCGCAAAAGATAAGAGCCAGAAGCTTTCAAAGTAAGCAGCGATCTGGTGAGTCTGGAAGCATCATTGTCTGGCAGCACCAAGCCCTGACATCCAAAAGCTGGGCTGCATGCAAGTGCCTAAGTAACTGAAACAGAAGGTTTTCTCCCACTGCTGGTTTTTCTATAAACCAGTGACTGATGCACACGCTGGAATGCAAAAACCCATCAGTCTTTGCTAAATAACAATACTTCTTGAGTGTTGATATTCAGATAGGGGCATATGACCAAAGATTAAGGTGAGAACAGAGGAAAGCTTTGCTGTCAGTTAACACACAGAAGAGATATAACCACTGTATTTGATCAGAGATAATATTAAGACCCCCCACTCAACCATCAGCATCTATAAATGCTTTAAAACCCTGAATTAGTTAAGATTACTTGAGCAACCTGGTCTATTGGAAAGTGTCCCTACCCACGACAGGGGAATTGGAACTAGATGAGATGGTTTTTTTCCCTGGTGAAGAAATGCTGCAAGATCTTCCAGGAAGATTACAACCACATGCACTTCCCTGCCTGTAAAGTTCTCTGGCACACCACACCTTCTAAAGCTTCCTTTAGTAATAATGAACAGAAACTGGTAAATTTAGTAAGATCAGGCATTTCTTTCCTACTGCAGCACGTAACAGAAGGTGCTGCAATGTGCCAGCCTGTGGAAAGTGAACAGGGAAGTGGCAGGCTTGTGCTTCATCCTGCTGTGACAGGGTTAGACCTCCTCACTCTTACCCCTCTGCTGTCCCAAGCTTGCTCTCCCCTTTGCCACTATCTTGCTTTACATGAAACATTCCCCACGAGGTTCACACCGCTCCCCATATCCTTTTCTCATGTGTACAACACTTTGTTAAAAGCACACTCAGCTCCAAAGAGAAGGAGATAGGCAGACACCATTTCTCACTCAATTTGTTTTGAGCAGTTTAAGTAGAGAGAAGATGAGATTTTCAACAAGGTCTCCTTAAAAACACTGGGAGTAGTCCTTTGTAGCAGTATGGAAAGCAACGTTTGAGCTCTGGTGTGATCCTCTACTGCCACCAGCAGTAAGATATCAAAAGCTGGGAGGGAAGCAGAATAGCCCTTAGCAGCTCCCTCAGTGGCCAATACCATAGGTAAGCCACTCACCTGAAGTTGGTGGAGAGGACACCTCCCAGGGCAGAGCCAATGATGATGCCTATTCCAAAGCAAAGACCAAGCTTCCCCAAAGCATCAGCACGTTGGGAAGGAGCAGTCAGGTCTGTAATAACCTTCTGAGCACCTGCAGGGAAGAAAAGAACCCAATACAAACCACCTGGAGAGAAGCTTGCAGCTTGCCACAGGGTGTGAGCAGCAGGTGTATGCATTTTTAGGCTACAAAATGGTCCTTGCAAGCCTGGGGCAAATGCTTGTGCACAGCACTGAGCAAAATTGGTTCAGCCTGTCAGTCATAAGAAACAAAAACACTCAAACCACCTCACAAGTGGCAAGAAGAGACTTAACACTCCATCAACTTGAGTCCTCTTGCATGAGTTATATGGACTTCTAATAGTTAAAAGCTGTTTATGATTTTTACTAGAAACACCTGGCAAAGGTCAACTAAAGCAGAATAGCTTGGTGGGTAATGAAAGGTATTTTTGTAATCATGTTTCATTTTGACTAATATGCTCATTTTGCCATGAGAAATGGTAGAGTTCCCCTATAAAATATCCTGGTTGCAAGAAAGCAGCATAGAAGCTTGGAGTAGCCCTGTTGCCAGTGAGTGATTGTCACCTCTCTAGATGGTGAGGTCCAAGCAATTTGCTCTAGATCATAAAGGAAAATGGACCTAGGATTGCAGGCTACTAGCCTTGCTTTCCATAACCAACAGACCTGCTGCTTCATGTTCTCACCATTTGATTAATATCAAATGTTCCTCCTGCCTTCCTTCATGCTGCTGAGCCTGTTGACTTCCAGCAACATAAGCAAGAGGAATTAGGCATTAAAAACCATTTGAAAAGCCACTCAGCCCTGACTAACCTTACCTGGTAGCCCATGCATGAACACTGCTGGCAGCCTGGAGAGGAAGAGAAGGGGGATGCTGGTGGAGATGGATGTGAGCAGGAAGAAGGCACTTCCAGATGCACAGGAGAGAATTAAGGCTGCTCGGGTGCCAAACTGATCTGCAAACCTGGTACAGAAGTGGTACAAGGTTGTCAGCAGCATGACTTTGCACCTTATTGCCCAGATGGATGGAGCTGAACAGCCCTCTCACTCATGAGAAGGGCTGAGCAAATTCTCAGAAGTGCTCAGTTCCCAAAAGATGACTAGATACTTAGGGTGTGAGCCCAGCCTAAACTGAAAGTCTTGCCTGGAGGATGGATGTAAAGATCAGTGCTGAAGCAGCAGTTGCCCACCTGGGAACAGTGGCACAGACACTTTGGTGTGACAGGGGAATGCACTAGCAACTGCCACTGCTCAGCCCATTTCCAGATCTCTCCTAAGGTAATAGGTGCTTGCTTAAGTCTCCTCCCCGGCAGTTCAAGGAATAAATGTGCTTTATCTCAGAGCTGCTACAGACCAGCCACAGGCAGTTACAGCAGCTCAGCTCAGCAGCTCATTCAACATTATCACTTCAGACACAGAACCATCAAATCTTACTCTGTGACCCTAGATTCAATTAACTAGAATCTCAGCAGATGGCAGAAAACAAAAACATGAATCAGAAATAGCTGTCCCTTGAGTGTACAATTTTTAAATAAAAACTGTTTTATGTTAGTGTTTGGGGAGCCATTTCCATTTCATTAGGAGCAGAAATGTGTCTCATGGGATAGAAAGGCAGAAAATCTGAGTATTTTCTAATCTTATTTTGATAGATGAGCTTATAAATGAATCACTTGTGAAAGATTCATGCAACTCTAGCTTTATATTCAACACTGATGTAGATACAGCTGCAGAAATAACATGACCCTCACTTATTTTTATTGACAGCTCTACATATCCTCAATAAATACATTCTTTTTTAGGTTTCCCAGTCACAAGGCATTTCTGAGGTTACACATGGCTATAAAACATTTGCAGGGTTAAGCCATTAGGACCTGGGCTCTAAGGACCCTGGTGGATTAAGGCTGTTCCCAGTATATTGTTACACTTAAACGTGTGTCATGAAAACATTGCCAGGTTAATAAAGAGGCTGCTTCTATGTTGTGGCATTTCTGATTATAGGATTTATTTTCCCCTTGCCCATTTATGAAATCTTCAGACATTTCAACAGGACTGTGAACCAGAACTAAATGACCTTTTTAATGAAGTATAAAATGCCTGCCCTATTTCAGCTATGAAAAGGGTCAGGAGGCTTGTTCTCACCTTCCAAAAACAGGACCTCCCACGAGCTGGAGGACACCAAAGGTTGTCTGGAGGTAGCCAAACCCAACTGAATCCAAACCCAGGCTCTTTGCCAAGTACTAAAGAAGAAAATAAAATCAAAACAAAACCCCAACAGGTCAGGGAAATGGAGTATGGCATAGTTAAGAATAAAGAGCTTAATGTTTGTGTGGAGAGGACTATAGCTCCAAAGAAGCCCTTCCTTCAGTTCCCTGTACCTTCATTGGGTCACCCAGGGCTGTGAGGCCAGGAAAGGGCTCTAGGTGCTACTGCAGTGCAAATAATAAACCAGCTTTTACTGCCTGGGCACACCCTGAAAACAGCCACAGCTTGCCTGCTAGGTAGGAGTACACTTTCCTCTCTCCTTCTAGAAACTGCTTTTTGGCTTTGCTGGAAAACTACATAGGCTGGACTTGAAAGCAAGATGTGCTATGAAGCAGGACAACCCATACTCACAGGCATGACTCCAATCTGCATGAAGAGGAAGGTCAGCTCTAGGGTTGCAAGCAGGTAGGCAACAAGGATTGCTTGGCCCCTCTTGACCTCTCCCAAGAGGTGGCTCTCCTCCAGGGTCTTGCTCTTCATTCCCAAGGCTTCTTTCTCACCTCCAGAGCTGGCTTTGGTGTTCATAGTGCTCGTGGAATGATTTACTGCAGGCTGACAGATGACACAAAGGTGAGGTGCAGAAGCTGTGTGTACAGGTCAAAGCTTACAGTGTGAAAGGTGCTGAGTCAACTTACCAGGAATATAGTTTTTTCCTTTGGTTGGGTTTTTTTTCCCTCCTCTTTACTTATTTGCCAGGCAGGATCAGAGGTAACCAACCATCAAACCAGAGATCTCATTCTTCAGCCTTATCCCAGGTGGGCTCATTGCTTCAAGTACCATCACAACAAAGTCCAGCTTGAGAGTCCCAGCAGGGTGAAAATGACATTGACCCAAACAAGAGCACGTGACACACTCTTCCACTCTTTAACTGTTTCACTTCCTTCACTGGGATGGCCCAGAAGAGATGACTGCTTTAATTCCTCAGGAAAGCCACTTTGGTTTTCTTTTTGGAGCTTGCAAGTGAAGCCTACAGCAGAACAGTTATTTCCCAGTCCTCTTGCTTCTTGCAGTAGGTTCACAGATCTTAGAAGCAGTACAGGTCTTACATGCAATTGGAGTTACTCTCATCACCACCTCTAGCTAAGCCATTTTCCTTCCTTCACCACATGCTGCAAATTTATAGAGAGCCTGAGCTGTAAATGTTCACATGTGACTCCACTCTGGCTACAAATTCCAAGAATTACCAGCAAATGCCAAAATCACAGGGTGGGGGGGAACCCAAGTGTTCTATTCACACAAATCATCAGGCTGATTGCAAACTGGGAAATTAAATAAACATGACTCCTTTGTCCACTGGGGAGTTTGTTTGTTTGCTTATTTATTTAGGGTTTGGTTTGTTCTCTTATTTGTTGAAACGTACAAGTCTGGATGAGTATTATCTTTATTTTAAAGAGAAAAAGAAAGCAGAGATCCAAATGCCCTGATTTTGTGGAATCACAAGACTTCAGGAGATCTCATCCCCACTCCTGCTTGAGCACATCAGCTCAGCTAGGGCTTTTTCTAGACAAGTTTTGAAAATCTCCAAGAGAAGAGATTCAACCCTGCCCTGAGTAGCTGGGAAAGAAGTTTTCCCTCATGTCCACTCTGAATTACTCAAGCTGCACCTTGTGGCTCTTGTCCCTCATGGTATCAGCTGCCACTACCAAGAAGAGTGTTTGTCAGGATGCCTTGGTTTCCAAGGAGCCCAGGGAGAGGGATCTGTAAGATCTCTAGGCACACCTTTTTATTCAACAGACATCACCACAGAGCCCAGGGATTTGTTGAGGGTTGCCAGGCTCTACCTCCTAGCAAAGGAGGGGGAAGACTGAAGGATTACTGTTTCATCAGGGGCAGGAACTGTATTGCTGGAGGCTGCACAGAAACAATACCTCATAAACTCAGCCAGAGTGTGGGTCAAAAAGCACCTTTAAAGAATGACTTTCCTGCAGCAATAGCAGCACTCAAACAGACCCAACTCCCTATACCTTAGAAGTCCTATTTGTTACTCAGGAAGGGAGATTACCCAAGTGTGTATCCCAATTTAGCAGAGCATCTGTGCTCAGCCTTTGCCTGCACTTCACATGTCCTGCAGCACAGCAGCAGCAGCAGCATTGTCTGCTTTGTGCTGGCCATGCACAGTGGATGAATTACCAGTAGTGAATAGAAGAGCACAATTAATGACAGAACTCTGTTTATGGAAGTTTCAAGACAACCAGAAAAACAACTCATGTAAATGCAATGTAAAACACTGCTTACAGGAAATGTTGCTGACTTGGACTTGAAAAGTGTCAATATTTTGACTGGTGAGTTTGTCTCAGCAGCAACTGAAAACAGATCCCAGAAGGCAACCCAGGGAAGCAATGACTTGCAGATGCAGCCACTCTCCAGCAGATAGGAGCCTCATCCTGCCTGGGGCATGCAGTGCTGACAGCTAACCAGCCACATGGACTTGCTCAGATTTAGCTTCTTTTTACTGGTGCTGACAAGGGAAATGGAGTAAAAAAACTCAAGAGTTTAATTTTCAGTCTCTGGGGCAAAAGACATAGCTCTGAGAAGCAGGGACCTCAACTCAGTGCCTAGTGTGGAGGTGACCACAGGGAATGAGCTACCAGACCAGTTCCTGTGCATCACAAGATGCCTCTTGATGGCTCTGTGCCCAAGTCTGCTCCTTAGGACACCAGGACAAGTTGTCCTGGGTCCAACTCAGCAATCCTCTTCTAGCAAGACTCTCTGTGGGCAGGATCATTTCTCTCCACATCCCTGCACTCTGGCACAGGCATGGCAAAGGGAAGAGGGTGGCAGTTTTAAGCCATGTTTGCAAGCCCTGACTCAAGCATTGTTCATGCATTCCTGTCCCAAGGACACAGGGATGAGCTTTGTTCTCCAGTCTTGGCAGCCCCAAATCATCTTGGTGTCCTCCTGCAAGGTCTTCTGTGCAGGAACTTGGGCTTTCCTGAATTTCAATGCCTGATTTTTAAAATCCTGCCCCACAAGTTAGTTGATCTAGAGCTAAAAATGGCAGCACGAGCACTGATGGGAAAACAGCCAGTGTGATTGACACAAGGCAGGTCCTCCTTCTCCCCCCCTGAGTGAGAGCTGGAGCCAAAGTATGTTGGAGATTAATTCTGTTCCCAGCTACACTGAATATGACATTGCAGCCATCCTGCTAGGGGCCAGTTCACCTCTACCTGTAGCAATAATGACCATTAATGTCAGATGGCACAGGCTGGCATTGTGTTTGTATCTAAAGGCTCCTTCTGCTACAAGCTCCTGCAGTTAAAGGTTCCTTCTCAGTTATAAACTACACCACAGGTGACACTGGCTCACTGGCAAGCCACCATTGGGAAAATAAAGATCAATTTAAAAACTGGGGAGGAATAGATTTTGAATAGGACATGAGTTTTCTTAGGTAGGATAAATAAACTTTAAATGGACAGGTATTCCTGGGAGACTATGGTGAAAGCAAGCAAGGAGAGAAATGTCTTGTGATGAAGCTGCAGATTAGGCCATTAGCCATGCATTAAGCCTTGACACTTGTTCTCAACATTTTTGGAGTATTTACAGTTGCTTTCCCTGGTATATCTTTCCTGAGGACTACTTATCTGGTGATCTCTGGAAAAACGGACTGGGAAACCTGAGAACATCTTTAAAAAAAACACCCAAACTAAACTATAAAGACTTAGTATTTCTGTTATTTGGGCAGCAATCTTTTCTTAACTCACTGGAAATGGGAAGCAAGGCCAGCATAGATGTGGGGAGGGGAAATCCACCCACAGCAATAGCAGCAGTTGAAAATGTTCATTGAGAAAGAATAAATTGTGGGAAAACAAATCCTGAGTCCTTCTCTCAACTTGTATTTTTTTTCACTGAGGAAGCTTAATATGATCTATAGCAACACAAGGTACCCTGAGTGGGATTCACCCGTGTGCACGGAGTCAAAACAGCCTCAAAAGAGCCTTGATGGAGGGATGGAAGTGCAGCTGTGCTGCTCAGGGATGTAGAGCATCTCTCAGGCCTCAAATCCTCTGTGAATTCAAGCTAGCAGGTCTCACCAGCTCCACAAAAACCAGTGGGTCAACCAAATCCTGCTCCAGTGCAGATCAGCCACAAATCCTTGTTCCTGTGGGTATGCACCCATGTCTATGGGATGTGTGACTGCTAGCTGGGAATGTCAGGCAGGGAATTGCTGCCTCTTGAGTCCAGCAAAGCTTTCAGGTCTCCTTGGAAAGAGAAATTGCATTTCTTTGGGCTATGTGCTGGGGGTGCTAGAAGGACTTGAGGTATGGGATGCATAGGTATGAGCACACCTCATCTCCCTGCCCAAGAAGCAGGAAAGATAACCTTTCCCTTCTCATGAGAGCATTGTGAGGCCACTGCACCAAAACCAGTGACGCATGCAGGTACTTGGACAAGGAGAAACATAAAAAACCTTAATGGAGACACAGGCCTCACGGAGATATTGTCCCAGTGATGTTTCTTAAGCTCTGTAATATAAGAGAGGAAATGGAAAAACTATCTCAAAGCAATCCCCCAATAGTGGGAATGCTGAATGGCAGTAATGAGGGAAACCACTCAGCACCAGCCATGGTCAGTGGGAGCTGTCAAATCCACAGGATCTGGCCCCATCCCACCCTTCTCCTGACCCTGACACTGAGGGAACTGCTCTCATTTGTAGTCTGCTGAAAGATTTATACAGCTAAGCAAAAGAGAGCAGAGACAGCCTGCTATTTCCAAAATTATGTCCCATGTTTGTTGACTGATTTATTCCTTTGTTTAATCGTGTTCACAAAAAGGCAGCTCACTAATGAATGGAAAAAGACTCCACATGGCCAGCAAAAAAAACCCCAAAAAAGCCACGTTTAGTTTACAAAATAGCTCATTCTTCAGGGATTGTCATAAAAACTACAGAGACAGTCCAAATGGGCAATGAAATCAGATTCCTGGTGGCTGCTGAGCTCTTTTGGCTCTTTCTCTGTGTGTATTAAATTGCAAAAATCAATTATTTATAATTTGTTTTCCTAAAAATGCTGGTGTGCTTATGCTGTCTGGCAAATTGTTTTGTGAAGTGGAAAAGGCTATTGAGCATTCTTTTGGTAAAGTCTTTGTTCCTTAGCATATTAAGCTGGAAATGACATCTTATCTGAAATATGGCTGGTTATTATGAACTTCTTGATGGTAAAGCCCCAATGTTCCAACTAATATTGAGGCCCCACTTGGTACTCTGCAAACAGAGCAGGGAAAAGCATTAGATCCTCCTTGTCTTGCAGATGGGTCCCTGAGAGACAGAATCCTAGACTGGTTTGGGTTGGAAGGGACCTCTGGAGCTCATCTAGTCCAACCCCCCTGCAGTGGGCAAGGACATCCCCAACTACATCAGGTTGACAGAAAGACAGAGGAGTTTCATGACTTCCCTGAAATCACTGAGGAAGTCTGTGGAAGAGGTTGGAGTCAGACTTGATCATCCTTTGGATGCTACTCCTGATGTTTAACCACAGGGCAGTTTCTCCTCTCTAGTATTCTGGAAAAAATAACCAAAAAAGAGACTATTTCTGAATGCTGGAATTTGACAACCAAATATGCAGCTGGGGCAGAGACTATGTCAACTGTGAAAGAGTTTTGGAAAAATCCTGTAGCCTGAATTCAGGAGAGACACCAAGAATAACACAACAAAATAGGGAGAAAAAGCTCAGTTCTTTGTACTCATCCAGTCTCATCAGCTCCAGCAGGATCTCACCAGAACAGGAGCCTCTCATGCCTGCTCACCTCAAGAAGCATCTTGCTTAGGGAGATTCAGCTCAGCCATAACACTCACCTCCAGAGTCATCTGCCAGGTGCTGCCATGGCTCACCTGTACCCCTAAACCTCTCCTGAGCAAGCAGAAACTCCTCCAGTTTCAATGAGCTGCTGCCACATGGTTGAGAAATGCTGCTGGGCTGCCCAGACAGCAGCTACCTACTTTCTCCTTCCAGCAAAGGCATCAAAAGACAGCAAATGCCACCAGCCTCAAGTGTTCTGCTATGCTAGGACATTGAATAATTGGACAGGGCTCTGGGCAAGCTGATCTAGTTGAGGATGTCCCTGCCCACTGCAGGGGGGTTGAACTAGATGAGCTCCAGAGGTCCCTTCCATCCCAAACCATTCTAGGATTCTATGGACAGGAAAAAAAAAGACTCTTCCTTTAGTGAAAGCTTTCTCCTGGGCAAGGATGATGTCCTCCAGACTTGCTGTTCTTCTTCCTAATGCTCAAGCCACACTTGTTTTAAGCAAATGTGACATGGCCACCTACATATGGAACTGGGATTAAAGGAGTGGTTCTACCATCAGCTGCTGAGCAGGATCCAGGCACAACTGCACATGCTAATAAGTGATGATGATGTCCCAGAAGTGACTGACACTTCTGCCATCTCTGGGGTTGCACCTTCAGCTTAGTGGCACATTGGTGTGACCAAACTGCAGATAACTCACTGCTGGATAACAGATGAAGCCCTGGCCTCCAAGATACACAAAGTATGTTGGAAGGCCAAGGTTTATAGGCAAAGAATAGCTAGATGTGACAGAACAGGACACATAGACACACAGACAAATAGAGCATCAGCCCTCCCCTGTGATATACAGTATTTCATACAGCTGGTATGATACAGCCACCTTCTGGAATCACAGCAATGTCTGGAATGCAAAAGCTGTTTGTCATTTAAATAACATTTAAGCCATTATAATTTATATGGGAACTGTAACTGATGGGGGCTGCATAGAGCTTCTTGTTGTGGTTTGCTCTAGGAATGCTGCAGATTTCCTCTGCACACATTACATTCTGCACACAATGGGAGCCCCAGACATTTTCAGCTGGGCTTGAGTCTCCTGCATTTACCAAAACATTTTCCTGTGTCAGAATCAAACAATTGCCTGATTTATAACTCTCCAGCATTCAGGAGACCACCAGCAACACAATGTAACAAGAATCTCTCTGTTGGTTAGCTTTCCAAGGAAGCTATCCACAGCACAAACAAAACATGGATGTGTACTCAGGCCTCCTGCTAATGTATGCTTCTGCAGAAGGCAAGCAGAGAAGAGCAAAGCATGTGTCTGTAAAACCTTGCACATCCCAGACATGACTTCCCTGCACAGAGGAGGCTCCATCTTACAGCCTCAAACAAACCTTCTCCATTCTAAGACCAAACACAAGGCTGGCACAAACCAGCAAAGCCTGCATAGGCTTGGGCTGGACTTGCCCAAGTCAGTACTATTTGGCATTGCTTAATCTTTTCACACTCTAGAGAGGGTGGAAATAATCCAAGAAGAACTCACTTGGAGCACTGCTCCCCAGTTTGCATGTTCCATTTCTGGAACCCACAACTCTCTGCATCAAAGCCTTCATGCACTAAACCCAGGATCCATCATCTGGCTTCTCCAGAAATCAAGCAAATCCTGCACATTTCCAATCTGAGCTGGCTGAGCACCAGTCCTGCCAAAGCAGCAATCAGACTTGAGCCTTTTGCAATCAGTTAGGGGAGCTGAAACAAAGAAAAAGTGCTAGAAAATGGGGTCTGTCCCAACTCATTTTCCCAATGCCCTACCAGACAGCAACGGGATTACCTCTATAAAAGGGCCCCAGAGGGGTGCCAGGAAGAAATTCCCCTGGCTTCCTACCTTGGCTGGGTCCTGGAGACTCCTATTCAAGCTGATGCCAACCTACCCAGCAGCTCTATCCAGGCTCTCTCCTCATTATTTTCAAGACAAAACAATAAGGATTTATTCCCTTTATTTATTGCCCAGCACAGCCAGAAGAGTGGTGGGTTATGTTCCTCCTGAGCCTCAGCAATTAAATCATCTGCCAAATTCAGCCAGCTCCACACAGGTGAAGCTGGAGATGCCCTTGGAAACCACAGCACTGCAGAGGGGCTGAGGACTCCTTGGGGCTGCAGGGCAGGTCAGCAGAAGGTCTTGCTTAACAGTCATGCTACAGGAGAAGGAAAAGCTCTAGGTTAAAACTGCAGGCCGGCAGTTAAAAAACAAACAAAACAAAACAAACACCATTCTCCCATCTGCAAAGCAAGTGCATTTGATCTGGAAAGCAATGAGACTCCACAAACACAGCACCTCCAGATAGATTGTTGGTTTTTTTTTTTCTTCCAGAACAAACTCAGCACCACTTGGCCACTGTGAGCTGCAGTGATTTCACTTGGTTTATTCCTCCTTTGAACACCAATGATGACCAGCTGACTCATTATTATGTTGAAAAGAGCTGCAAGAGCTGGACTGCTTGGCTCTAGGCTGAAGCCCTGACCCCAATTCACCAGAAGTTTTGCCTCTGATTTCCATGCTGCCAGGATTTAATTTTCAGGACTTTCATCCTGCTCCTCTTCTCCTTTTACTGTTAGAAAAACATTTGTTTCAGACTCGTTTGGTCATGACTATGTGAATGTGGCTCATGGCTCACACTAGAAGAATTTATATCATGTCATTTTGAAATGCATTCCTGTGTGGCTGTATGCTCACTGGGGGATACCTGTTGTCCTGCACAGCACCAGGGTGTGTCTTTTCATTGCATCTTTATGAAATGGAAGTTTAATTGAGAGCCACACACAAGTGTGTCTCTTTATGCCTGATCCTCCTGTCCTCACTCAGTCCAAAGCTCTCCCTGCTGAGGGTTGGTCACCTGGAGCTGATTGCCTTGCAAAATTCTTTTTGTATAGCTCCTGCAAGAAGTGCTAGAGATGCTGGTGAGGGTAATTTGGATGGTGATCTGATGATTGTCAACCTGTTCACAGCACAGGAAAAGAAATAGTTTTCTCCTGGCCTCCACCATCTATGAAAAGTCATTACAATTGGGTGTAATCAGAGTAATTAGCAACATTTCTAACCACGGCCCAAGGTCCTCCCAGCTTCTGTCCAAAACTCAAGAATATGCTCATTAAGTAACAGTTCTGTGGGGATGGAACACAAACCATTAAAAACCTAAAAGCCAGCACTATCCATGGCCTTCCACCTCCTCTGCTCTCTTAGGGGATATGGCACTTGCTTTCTCTTTGGATCTGTGGGATGCTGACTGCTGTTGCAGATAGCACAAACAAACACTTACATGCTGCCTCATATAGAACACAGGCTGAGCTCCCAGCACAGAGTCACAGGCCTAATTGTTCTGCATGGCATAAAGTTGTTCAGAGCAAGGTGCTTGGATCCAGGTACAACCCACTTCCTGCTCCATAGGAATACATCCCTTGGTGGGAGCTGGGCAGTCTTCTTACAGTTAAACTGCTGCAAAATGAACCTGATGGGCTTCCTCAAGGGAGCTCATCCAACCACTCCTTCACAGGTTCACCACTGCCTGGGTTGTGTTTGGTCCACATTCAAAGCCTGCAGCAAGGTTAATGCTAGGAGTCTAGCAGGGAGGTTATGAAACAATTGCTTTTTCAGATTAAGAGCAAAGGAAGTTTTAGTACAGTGTCTTCAGAAAGTTACTATGCTAAGAGCACATCTAAAGCTGTAGGCAAGAAGATAAATTAATTAAAGAATACAAACAAGAAGCCAGGAGGTGTGTGTGTGGGGGGGATTATCTCATCATGCTGCTCCATCGCATGATATCTCAACACCCCATTGCAGGGAAAGGAAGGAGCAAGCCCCAAGGGAGAGGCAAGTAAGAAACGGGAATCCAGCTTGGGGAATGAGAGAAGGATCAGCCAGATCCCACAGCACTGTTTACTTTGCCACCTGCTCTTAGGGAGGGAACAGGCCACAAAAAGATGTAGAAGAGACAAGGTCCTGGGATTTCCCAAGGCATGCTAGCCCTGCCCAAAACCAGGGATGTGTCTCCGGGTCTGCATCTCAGGGTCTGCATCCTCTGCAACTGCATCTCTTTCTCTTGGACTTCCAGAGTTTCAGCCACCACTGAGCTAAGCCACTATCCATCACTGTGCATTCCACGAAGATTTAAACCCCAGCTGTTTCAATAACCTGCTCACCCTTGAGCTGCAAGAGGCTCTCCACAGGCTGGTGTGGTGGAGAGCTTTCCCGCCCTGGCAAACTTCACCCTGGGCTCTCTCTCGGTGAGCTGCAAGCGCGCAGGTAGAGCCCAGCCAAGAGCTCCTACGATGCCTCCGACAGCAGCCCAAGTCCCCGGGTCAAACGCAGCCATGACCGGGAGTGCGACTACGGGACGATCCGCCAAGTCCGGAAGACTCCGAGCTGCGGGAAGACAGGGGGGAGAGGGAGGGGAGGGATGGCGCTCGATGGCTCCTGGAGGGCGAGAGGGGTCCCGGGGAGAGCGCCCGCCCAGCCGACATTAGAGGGCACCATTGCCCCGCGCACAGGGAACAGCCCGCCGTCTGCCCCGCCACCGCCCACCTTCCCCGTCAGCCCCGGGGAGGGGAAGGGGGCTGGGCCGGGCAAGGGGACGGGGTTGGCAGGGAGTGAGGACGCAGGGCAGCTCCGGCTGGCTCCCCTCTTCCCTGCCCGACCCCCGGCGGGAGGGACGCGGGGCAAAACCTTGCGAAACTGGGGAGTGGGAGGACAAGGCTGGAGCAAGGACGTTGATCGCCCGGGGCAGTTCTCGGTCAGCTCAGCGCTCCGGCCAGCGCGGGAGTGGGCAGGAATGGGTGCCCAGGAGTGGGCAAAAGGACATGGCTGGGGCAATTAAGACTTGGGTTCATTTACTCTCCCTTGAAACGGTTTTTAAGGTCTTTATCATCAGGATTCTTTAGACACTCTTATCTTCTTGAAAGTCTGTCACTTTCATAGATTTCAGGAATCTTACTGTGTTTAGGTTTGTTGTTTTTTTTCCCATACTCTTAGATTTGTTTCTTCTAGGTATGTATCTGAAGATAATGCCTGATGCTTTTGGGTTTGGTTTTGGACCAGGCACCTCCCCTCTGCAACAGTCCAGGCCATGAACACTCTCCTTCAGGACTTGTCCAAGACTGTCAGCATTAAAAAACCTGTTTACTTAAGAAATATGAAACCAAAAATAAAACCTGTGTAATGGCTCCTTCACCCCCCTACAGTAAGTATAAATAAACTATGAAAAGCTACTCCAAAAATAATATTAGCATGGATCAAGATGAAAGGCAAGGGGAATGTCAAAACAAGCAAAATGCAAACCTCTTGTTTAATACAAAGAGTGGCAACACACAGTACCTGTGAGCATAGAGCATGACTTTCATTGAAACAATACCAACAGAAAAACAGGGAATACAATTAAATGGAGTATGTAACTGCTGCCCAAATATGACTACACAGTCAGCCAAAAAAAAAAAAAAGAAAAAAAAGCCTACCTCTAAGGTTATATATTGCAAGCTCAAAATGCTGCTTGGTACCTACCATTCCCAGCCTGCTTTCCAAGTTAGCAGCACAGTCTCGGTTAGACTCAGCACACCACAGTTCACAGAGAGCATCCTGCAAACAAGTCAGGCTTGCAATCAGTCATGAAGGGCCAGATGGTGAGTGGACTTCATCTAGTAAAACAACATGATGGAAAGAGCAAAAGAAAGAGTGTGAAGAGAGAATGCAATGGCCCCCAGCACACTGGCAGGTCCATCAATAGATTCGGCTAAATTCACTACCTTTGTGCTACCCTAATGATGGGCAGCAGCTGGACAGCAAGGCTAGCTCTTCTTTTTAACAACCAAGGACAGAAATAATAATAATTTTTAAAAGAGGAAATTAAATTAGATAAAGCATTTTTCTGAGATGTTAGCTCTTGCACATTTTTGAGAACACAACAAAAAGCAATTTAAATGGAATTAAAACCACCAGAATTTTTTCAGGGTTCTGTTCAGATTATCTTTTTGTATTTTAACCTCAGAACTTCTGTGGCTTTGCCCAGCTATCAAACCTAATAATGTGACTTTTTATGATCATATCAAGGGCAAAAATTCTGTATGTGCACCAGCTTGAACAATTCAAAGTGCCACTTTGCTCATAAAAAAGCTCAATGAGAAGTTTGAACTTTAATTGCAATCAGTTTATTTCAGCAGGATTCCAAAGTACCAAGCAAAATTGCCACTGGTGTAAATGCAAAACTGCAAATTGCTTGTGATCACACATGCAGTAAAAGAAAAGTGCATGGGAGATAAATTACCAATGTTTATTGGTCTGTGGCCCTGCTAAAGCAATTATGGAATCTAACATGTCCTGAAATGAAGCAATCCCATGTGCATCACATAGCATCTGAGGAATAATCCTGAGTTAAACACTGCTGAGCATTTAAGATAACAGTGTATTAAAGGAAATGAGAAGGAAGCAAAGCACAGACCTGCAAGCCTCAGGGGCCCAACAATGGGTTTGCTTGTTTGGCAGCATGCTAAGGACAATTCCAGCAGGAGATGTTCACACTAAGACTCTCAGAAGACAGAGGATCATTCCTCTGTGGCATCATGTCATGGGGACCTGTTCACCTCCACACATGAAAGTCTCAGCAAACCCTCTCTTCTGAAGTTAATCTGGAGCTCTTCACCAACCAGCACCATCAGAATGGCATTGCTGAGGTGCTTTTTTTTTTTGCTTACCTTCATAACCTCTTATCAAATTTCCTTAGCTACTCCTTGCTCAGTTTACAGTGCAAGGACGTCTCTTCCCTATCTGCAACCCATCAGCCTCAGCCTTGGTTCTGATGGCAAACCTGGAGTCATTCCAAACAGGAATAGTCAAATGCAATAAACCTTCTGCAATCACAATCCCTTTGCAGTGGTGCACAAGCCATAAAGGAGTTTGCTTCCCCTCCCCTTACCCTTTTGAAGCAGAGCAGCCAGCAGGAATACATCCTAGTTCAAGTCATTGTTTTTTCTGACATAAGCAGATATTACTTGGATATTTTGAGCAAAAATGTCTCATTCTTATGGGGCATTGTTCTAACCATAGCAGTAATTACTCTGCTCAGTGTTCTGGAGCAGGAATTTCTAAAGAAGCTAATGGGCTCAGTACTGGGAGCTCTTGGATAAGATGTCGTGGCTCATGTTAGGCAACTCCTGGTTTAGAGGATCACAAGACACCCCTCTGCCCTTAGAGCTCACAGATTCACTAAGCTAAAAACATGTCTCCATGCAGGCAGTATTTCCTCCTCAAATGGGCTGGATGCTCTCTGTCTCCACATAGAAGAGAAGCACAGACAGTGCTAGAAATGGCAACTGTGAGCAGAAAGTCCCAAGCACCATCACCACCAGGTTAAAGCAGCAATAATAACACACACAGAGGGGAGGGGAAGGTGGAGAGCACTGGCAGGGAGGAAAACTAAAGAGCTAGAGGGTAACCTCAGACTCGAGCTGCTTTACCTCCCAGGTGAGCTGGAAGGCGACGCAGCCTCACACACAACCCCTGAAAAAACTTTTTCGTTCAAAGCGTAGTTCCTAGCATCCCTCAAGCGCTGCGTAAATATTGGCTAACCTCCGGGAAGGGTTTGGAAGGACCGCGGTGTAGCTTTTGCACAGGGCACGCCCACCTCTTGCAGAGCGCAGGGAAGTTGGCTCCCTCGGCTTGCCTCGCAGGAATGTCTAAAACCGAGGAGGCTGAAAACAGGAAAGGCAGCCGCTGGCCTCTCCCGGCCCTGGGGGAGGATGGTAGCAGGTTCGCGAGGACTCCTTACAAAGAGCTCCTGTCTGCGGGGACCTGGCCACTGCCGTTTGGCTCGCCTCTGGAATAGAGGGCAATTTTTCAGCAGGTTTCTTAGTGAACTCGAGGCATTTTCTCTGCATAGCACATTTCTTTCTAAAACCACCCCATCCTACATCCTGAGAGGTGTGTCTGATGGCTGCTGAGAGAAGTCCCAGCTGAGTGCTGTGCCATGTTCAATACATTCCCCAAACAACCCAGCTTGGCCCAGGACCCACTCCTCTCCCTGGCTGAACCCTTGCTAACAGATGCTCACCTCCTGCTTTTTAAGATGAGGAACCAGGAGAGCTTTCTTATGACCTGCTCCCCGAGTGATATCCTTTGGGCCAGAAGACCTCTTCATGGCCACATTCAAGGGCCATTTTGGGAAGGAAAGGCCAGTGTGGTAATATTTACCTAAAATTGCTACATGGGTAGGTTGTGGTCCAGCTCACATGGGAAACCAAGACTATCTGTTCAGAACACCACATCTAAACAGGTATCTTTAAAAAAAGTCTGCACCTATCCTAAAATACCTGTGGTAGCACTATCTGTGAAATGAGAGTGGGTGTCTGTACCATTGGTCAGCTAAGTCTTCTGCCATACATGACTATTACCCAAGAAGCAAGCAGGGATCTGCACCCTGAGGACATTTTCTGTGTCTTCTCTTGACTGCAAAGCTACAGACCTTTCTCTCTAAGTAGCCTACCTACCCCCACAGACACCAAAAAATGATTTCTGGAGATCAACCCTGCCACGGCATCTCAATGCTCATCAGTCTGTGCACAGAAAGACCCTTCCCATGCAGTGAGCCAGGCTGCAACCTCCTCCCTGCACCCACCATGGCCAACCCTTGGGCCCATGGCTCCAAAACCACTAGCACTGCTGGTTTCTCCTGGCATGGCTGGTCTCTGAAAGTACCATTGAAGGCAGTCTCCAGGAACATGTAGGAGCTGTTCCAGCTGCCCCTCACTGGCATGAGAAGGGCAGGAGAAAGTGCCCTCAGCAGTGCTACTCTGTCACAGACATGGGCTGCCTGTGGAAACAGCATGTAGGAAGGTGACTTGTTTTGGCCCAGCTGAGGGAAGGAAGGGCTTTTCATGGGTGCAAAGATTATTGCCCCTCTTCTTGAGACTGAAACCTGCCTGCAGTCACCATTGCCATAAGGGGCTTAAAGCTGTGACCTCTCCAGCCTTATAGTAAACTGGCACCTGGGCAGTCTCAGCACAGTCAGCACCACCTTAGGAATTACAATTAATTTAATTCCCCTTGGGGAGTAAAACCATCCAAGCTTTCTTTGCTCAAGGGTTCAAATTTCCCAAAGGCAAGAGCCAGAGAAGGTACCCCCAAAGCACCGGGTGATGAAGGTCCATCCCATCCCTAGTGGCTTGCAGATAAAAGCTTACCATGGTATCAAGCCTCCGAGGTGGGCTCCAAAATTATGATGAAGTTCTGGGCCCAATTTCAGCAGTGTGTCGATTATGCTCCCCCTCCCTTGCCTTTCAGACTCCTCCATCCCAAAACAACAAAAGGCAAGGATTGCAGTGACCTGCAGAAAATGTAAAGCATAAGCCAGCTGATCCTGGGCAACACAATAGCGAGATTAGTTCATCTGCAGTGAACAAACCGGTATTGTGTGGGTTTTAAAGTTTGGAGAGGAAAAGGCTGCGGGTTTTGTGTATTTCTATTCAGTAAGGCAATAAGTTATTGCTGCCACGCAGCTGAGAAGCCCTGTTGGGTTTTTTGGTTTGTTTTTTTGGGGGTTTGGTTTGGGTTCCCCCCCCCCTTTTTTTTTTCAAATAGCCTTCATCTTGTTTGGAAACCTGCAAGCATCTCGCTTTGTTTTGCGGCAGTCTAATAAAAAAATCCCCGAGGCAGAAAACGAGCCCGTTTTCCTCCACTCACATCACCTCCCCCACGCCCTACGGATGCTGAAAAACCTCCTGGCGACAGCCTTCGGGAAGAAGAGATAATAAAAATAAGAACAACACCTCCCCAACACAGGGAAAAGGCAAGGCAGCGCGGGTAAAAAAAAAAACGACCTCCAAACAGCCTCAACCCCGAGCGCGGCCGCGGAGGAAGCGGCAGCGGATCGGCGGCCGCCCGTAGACAAAGGGAGCCGAACCGGCTGCGGGCAGGGAGCGCGGCGACCACCCCCTGGGGCCGGGCCAGCGCCGGGGCCGCCCCCCACCCCCAGCCCCGCTCCGCTCCGTTCCTCGGTGGGGCCAGGCCAATGCCGGCAGTGGCGGCGCGGCGCTGCCCGTTACAGCCAATGGAGGGCGCGGGCAGGAGGTCTGCCGCCGGGGGCCGGGGGGCGGCGGGGGGAGCCCCGCCAATCGCGGCGGGCCGGCGGCGGGAAAGACTATTATGCTAATAGTTGTTTTGCTCGCACTCGCGGGGAGCGGGGGTTTAAAAGGCAGGCGGCCGGGGATAGGGGTTCAGAAGCAGGAGAAAGCAAGAGCGGGCGGATCGTGAACGGGACGGGAAGAGAGGAGCAGCGGTGGGGAGGGGGTACCCACCCCTTCCCATCCCCACCGCACCCCATCATCAGCAGCCGTCCTACCCGGCGGCGATGTCCAACGTGCACCTCTCCGCCGCCGCCCTGGAGCGCCTCTCCTCCCGGCGAGCCCTGGCTGGGAACGGCCGCAGCCCCGTTTGCAGGAGCCTCTTCGGACCAGTGGATCACGAGGAGCTGGGCCGGGAGCTGCGGAACCGTCTGCGGGAAATGGGGGAGGACGATCAGCGCCGCTGGGACTACAACTTCCACACCGACACGCCGCTGCCGGGACCTGGCCGCCTGCGCTGGGAGGAGGTGGAGGGCGGCGCCGTGCCCGCTTTCTACCGGGAGACGCTGCAGGTGGGGCGGTGTCGCATCCCGCTTTGCCGGGCGCCCCCCGACTCTTCGTCGCCACCGCCCCCCGCCGCCGCTGTCGCTGCCGCCGCCGGCAGCAAGGGGCCCGGGGCCCGTCTGAGCCGGGAGAACCGCGCTGCGCCCCGCTGCCGTGGAGTGCGGCCCCGCCGGAGGGGTCCTACAACTCGCATCACAGGTGTGTGAGGGGTTCTGGGGGGCGGGGGGCATCCCGCCGCAGCGGCTGACGGAACCCCCTTTCATCTTCCTCTCTCCGTCTCCCATCCAGATTTCTTCGCGAGGAGGAAAAGGCCGGCGGAGGCCAAGGCAGCGACGGAGCTCCCCGCCGGCTGCTCGCCGCCCCCCGTCGCCGTCCCGGCTGAGCAGACCCCCCGCAAACGGCTCCGGTGAGCCAGGTGAGGCTCGCCCCCGTGCGTGTGTGCGTGTGGAGGGGGTTAGTCCGGGCGCTCTCTGCATCCATTTCCTATTTATTCCCCCCACGCAACTTTTTTTCCTAATTTTTTTTTCCCTCGTCATTTTTGTTCCTCCCCAGACTTTTGCACTACGGCACCCACGGGAGAGGCGAGCGGCCCCCGGAGGCGCAGGAGGCCGGGGCGGGCGGGGCGGCGAGCCAGGACTTCCCCGCGACTGGAGCGGGACCGGCACCGGGAACCGAAGCGGAACCGGAGCGGGAGCGGCTGCCCGCCGACCGCGGCCGAGCACAGAGCAGTGTTAATGTACGAGTGTGCAATGTATGACGTTTTGTATAGAAATGTATTAATGCCTAATGTGAGTACACTGGCCAGAAGTGTAAAGCTTTAAAAGTCATTTATATGAAATGTTTAATCTCTGCTGAGCTCTCAGTGAAAAGGAAAACCGAACAAAAAAAGGAAAAAGGAAAACAAAAAAAAGGAAAAAGTGTATATTTGTACAAAACTTTTTTTTTAAGAGTTATACTAACTTATATTTTCTATTTATGTCAGAAATGTGGATAACTTTGTCATCCAATAGTCTTTTTTGTTGTCGTTTTCTTTTGGTTAAGCCAAAGGGCACTATATTTGCTTTTGTTATTGACAAAATGTAAATTTATTTTTATAGCGGGAATTATTTTTTTTTTTCGGCCTTCACAAAATGTAGCTCTGAATCAAAACTTTTTTTTAACCTTTACTTGAAGACAAATCCGTTTCGATGGTTCCTGAGCCGCTCTGTACCACTGCACAGAACTTCAATAACAATAAAGAAACAAGCCAGGAAACCCCTGCGAGGCTGCTCCGTGTGTGTTGTGCAGACGCCCTCGAGGAGGGGCGTGGGAACGGGGAGATAGGGTGAGGATGGCTGGGAGGGGCTCAGCCGGTGGAACTGAGCCCGCTTAGGGCTCCCCCCGGAGCACGACCCCTCTGCGGGTCCGCTGCTCCCACCTACACACGGTTGGGAGGGGAAGGGAGGTGTGCTTCCTGTAAAACCACGTCTTTTGAGTACTGCTGGAGTTAACCAAGAGTGAGGGGAGCATACACCCTCCATCACACCTTAAAATGGGCCTTTCAACATGTTATGATGATTTATTTTTAACCATTTCCCTATTTTCGTTACCAAAGCTGTATCTGCCCTGCACTCGGGCGAGGGCACTGCTTCTCACTTTGGGACAGCCTTGGAAAGGGGGGAGGGGGGGGGGCACACATACGCATTGGGATGTGCAGCCTACTGCCCCACAGTGCCCGTGGTGGACGCAGTACTGGAGGGATACTCCTGTCCTGTAGGGGTTGTAAAAGCCACCCCCACCTCTGAGCCCTGGGCCCTCAAACCCTGGCCTGGAGCTCGAAGTGGTGGTGGCTACTGCAGGAAAACACTTCCTGGTACCTATTGCCCAAGCCCAACAATGATTTACAGGGCAAACACACAACAGGGCTGGGAAAGGGAGAAAACCCAGCTCAGGCAGAAGTTCCTGCTTGCCGTGAGAGAGAGGGAAAAGAAAAAAACAACACAGCCAAACACAGAGCACCCAGCATTTGGGCATTAACACTTCGGTGGCTGTGCTATCACAACTGTGCACCCAAGGCAGTTTGCAGAGAGTGCTCTGGTCCCATGGCAGGTTGAAGCCATGGATCTGCACATAGCCCGATGGGGTCAGGGCACACACCTTGCTCAGGGTCCCAACGCCTGCTCTGTTCTGGGAGGGGGATAGACCATTTCTGGTCCTGGCTGCAGTTGGTGCAAGGATTAGGGTTCTGGAGAGTGCAGATGGGGAGCAGGGATGTGGGAGGAGAACAGGGATCCTAGAGATGTGGGAACCAGCTGGCTGGGTTTGTCCCTTTCAGACCCCACCCCCCACCCTATCAGCTCCATGGAGCGCAGCACCCTCATGCTGGACCCAGCAGGTGGGGTGGGACACACACGAGGGCATCACTCCATGGTGCTATGAGCTCTGCAACGGTGAGGGGGAGGGAGCTGAGAGAATAAGGCTTCGGGTGAATAAGGCACAGGGTTTATCCACATCGTCTTCCCGGATAAAGAGCTGGCCCCCACAGTGCTCCTCTCTGCCCCCACCCCCGTCACGGCCGCCAAACGCTCCTGGCTGTAAAAGTAACATTGATTACCTCCAGCTCCGTGATCGCTTAATCAGAACGGGATTATTTTGCGCACCCGCATCAGTGGCCGCTGACTCAATACGATTTTCCCTCCCTTTGAAAAGAAAAATAGCTTTTCCCTTTCCTTATGAAAGCCAACAATACCCGGAGTGAGGCAGCTGGATCCTCCAGGATTTATGGGCTTTTCTCTCGCTTTCATGAAAGCAGGTGCCTTTGGGACCTCCATTGTCCCAGCCCCCAACTAATAATAGGACTTTCTCCAATGAAAGATCGCTGCTCCTAGCTCCCAAAATACCTCGGCCGGAGGAGCCGCCTGCCGCCTTGCCCTGAGGTGTGCCCAGCCTGGCCAGGGAGGAAAGCTCTCACCTTGTAGAGACTTCAGGCACGAGGCTCTTTATTAGAGCAAATAATTGCAGCCCTTGGGCATCGCTCAGAAGGAGACGGCAGGTTTGCAGAGGGCTGTGTGTCTCAGCCCCCTGGGCTCCGCTCAGCCCGAGGGCTGCGGGAAGGTGTGCGGCCATGGCTCGCCTGCTGGCCCGTCGCCCCCCGCGCCCTGCCCCACCCAGCCCGGCCAGCCCTCCTCGGCCCGGCACAAAGCACACTGCCCCTATTCTTTCGGCCTTTGTAGCCATATGGCAAATCCATGTAGACACAGCCAACATCCATTTATTCAGGCACATAATGTCCCGCAACAGGGAACAATTGGAACTTTGTTTGCTTCTATTATTGATGCGAATGGGCGACAGAGAGAAAGAGAGAGAGAAAAAAAATCATTTAACTATAAGAGATATCCAGCTAATTATGAACCATATGTGCCTATAGTTTCAAAGCAATCCAATGAAGTTCATTTTAAATCTAGACTACTTTATTAGTACGGAAGACAGATGTCTCAACAGTACATGCATCAGAGGAAAGCATGTAAAGAAGTTCTTGAAATATTTAACTAGGACTCATTCATTGTCAGAGGGGCTTTAAAGTGCCCTTTATCATGAGAATGCACAGGCAGAAGCGGAGGGAGGCTGCTGGTTGTTACCACCAACCCACTTACCCCTTAGTGGTAAATCCCAAATTCTACTTTGGATTTGAGGACAGGAATATTTTCAAAAAAGGATTCAAAATCTCAGGGGTCTCAAAGGTAGGACCAAGCTTGCTGCTCATTACAGCTACAAAAAAAGCCAGGTCATTATTTGAGCCACCTTAATCCCAGGCTGAAGCCAGCTACAGAACTAGAGGAATAATCTACCCCAAATCACCACTATTCCATTTCCTGAGGAGCATAAGCCACCTTTCAGGGAGGCAGTTCCTCCCTTACTCCCAGAGACACCAACATGGGAGCATTAATGCTGCTAGACCTCCAGAGATTTGTTTCCTAGGAGCATCTCTCCATGTGAATCCTATGATGGGTACCTGAAGGGAAAAGGCATGGCAGGATGACTGGAAGTAAGCTTGGCAGGAGAAAGTCTTTCAGCCTTTTTTCATTTGGCTCATGCTATCTTTATGAGCATGGCAACATCTACCAGTAATTAAGCCACTTCACTGAGATGAATGCAACATATGGTTGACACTGAGAATCATTCTCCTTCCTAGCTGCAACTTTTCTTTCCAGGCCAAAACTTGTTCTATTATACATTAAAATAAATAAAAAGCTGCTTCCCACTTCTTAAGCAAATATTTGTTGCTAATGAGCAGGAGATGTAGCTGGATGAGGAAAAACCCATCACTTTTAAAGAATAATTCCCTTCATTTTAAAGAATAATTTCCTACATTTGGGTATAGAAATAAAATAAATTCACCAAATGTCCAATTTACTTGAATGAGTTGTGATTGCTTGGTAGGATGGTGACATGGGGACATCCATGTGTTGAGAAGGAACTTGAATTGACTGTGTTTAAGCAGAGAAATAGATATGAAGAGACAGAGTGCACAGGTATATACAAATACATGAAATAACTAACCAGGGAGCTGGATTTTTGTTTTGGTTTTGTTTTGGTCACCTATTGGTACAGACCAAACTCAGAATAGTTTTCCAATGCCTTCCCCTCCACTAGCCAGTACTCTCTCAGAAATGTCCTTCCTGACAAGTTGTTTTTTTTTTAACAAAGCAGGCCAAAACACAACCCAAAAGTCTCTTTGTAAGATGAAAGGATGGGATTATATCTGTTTTTCTGACTCACAGAGAAAGGAGGAGAATCAAGTATCTCCTCTCCCACCACACAGCATCTAGTGCTAAAGACCACACAATCTATTTTGGTGTCAGTGCTGAAACTCTCAATAACAAAAATTAATGTTTTTTTGTTTGTTTGTTTTGGGTTTTTTTTTTTGCCTGATTTTTAGCCAAGAAACTTTTGTTGGGACAGATTTCGGGGGAAAAAGGAAGAAAGATGCTAAACAGTTAGGTGAGCCACACAGAAAATAAAAGCTCTGAAACAGGTCCTGCTATAAGATTAAGAAAAATAAAACAGCTCAACCTCTTTTAAACACAAGACAAACAAAATTTTGGACCCATTTTTCCCCAATCTGCATGGCCAAGCCTCTGCTCCAAGAAAAGCAGTGGCCAGTGGTGGTTGTGCAGCCTCAGGACTGCATCCCTGGTGTCACAGAATCACAATCTATTGGATGGGGATGCAGGGAAGGGGAACAGTAGTCAGGGATGGAGGGCAGTAACAGGAAATACCTAGGATGAGTGTAACAAGGTGCAGGTGGAGCAGAAGCTTCAACTGAAGCTGGGGAACACAGGCAGAGGCTAGGCAGAGGGCACCAAACACTGCCAGTGTGCCCAAGGGGAGGCAGAGAAGGGAACAGGCCATGACATTCATATTCTTCATTATACATTCATTTATATTTATATTCTGCACATTCCATCAGAGTCTTCCTGGTTCCAACACACCTCTTCTGCAAGCAAACACTCACGAAACTCCCCCAGTAACATCCCTTCCCTTTTCTCATCTACAAATGGATGCTAATGATAATCTGCTATTTTTTGTCCCAGTGGCCTAGGACAGTGAGGGATTTGAAATGCCTCAGCCCTGCTGAGGAGTCCCTAGGCTTCACACCAGCCCAGGATAACTCAGTCTTCACTACCAGATCTGCTCTGCCATACTCAGTGCTCTCTCTCACACATGCACTACCCTCGTGTTGCACACAGAAAGAGGCTAGGGAAGGAAACTCTCAAGTTTTGCAGGTGCCTGAGCTGTCTGTATGGCTTCAGCCCAGGCCCTTTGCTTGTGGAGCATTTCCACACACCATTTCTTCCCCCAGCACACACTCTAGCCACTTCAGACAGCCCTTCCCCTTGCAGGACAGATCTGGGCTGTGCAGCAAAGGGGGAATCACTGGCTGAACACCTGCCAGAGGAGCTGAGAGAGTACAGCAAGGACCTGCAGGATGTTTTCATGCTTAATCCAATGCCAGCAGCTGGATGCAGGTTTTTATAGTCTTCAGTTGGCTCTTCCTGACCTGTTCCTGTCATAGAGCTTTTGTGCAGTCCTGGACAAAGTGCTTAGAGCTTTGATGAGCAGCCACTAATTGTGCTCACCTCAGGCATCTGGTTTGGGTCTGACTTGGAGAGCACTGAGCACCCATAGATGCAGTCAAGGTTGCCCAGCACTGGGCTCTACATATACTTTTGACCAGACAAAGCCCAGGGCTTAGAAAGGGACAGCAATCCAAACTAATGATTAGCTCCCATCTCTTTTTCTGTCGGCTCCCTGTCATTAAACAGGGATAATAACACTTACTATTTATACTTCAATATACTAATGCTTGGAAAGGGCTTGGATACTACCTGGAGCAGCACTGTATAAATCCTACAGGGAAATTAATAATGTCTTTGAGCAGGGTTTGAATAGTGCACAGTTACTAAGTCTGAGCACCCTCCATTGAGTGAAGAGAAAAACAAAACTGAGCAACTGCTCATTAAGGCAGCACTGTTCACTCTGTGCACTCAATGTGATCATTTAATTAAAAGATTTTATCATCCTGCACAGACACAAGGGGGCAGAGCCAAGGCCTTGTCTTCCCTCATCCTCTCCTGCTCCACATCATGCACACCACAGTACTTCTTGGATGCAACCTACAGCAGAAACCTAAAAAAACAGTCAATTTTCTTTTTTCCAGACCCCTAACTCTAACAGAAATCACCACCTGAGCTTTGACAAGCCTTTTCACCTTGCCACATATTTTTCCCCTTCCTGTCACCTGTCAGTCTCACCCTCACCCTGCCAAATCTCCAGGAATGACTTCCCCAAGTCCTGCACCATACTGTGGTCTCCACCACCCTTGCCATCACAGCCTCCAACACCACCACTGTGCCTGGCTTTGAGGTGGGGGGAAAGAGAAGAGTTTTTCAGAGCTGGAAGATGCTTTCTTTACTCAGGAGGACCATTTTTGAGTAGTATTGGATCAGAGAGAGAGAGGAGCACATAGCTCCTCTGGCATGCTGCTGGTGGCAATACACATGCCAGCCACCTTGAAACCAACACCACCCTTCTCCCAAGAATACATCACCACCATCCCATCTGGTTTTACAGGAAAATACTGAGGAAAAGTCCCTCTTTGAGTCACATTAAGCAG
Source organism: Bucco capensis (assembly GCA_013396975.1). Taxonomy (NCBI): domain Eukaryota; kingdom Metazoa; phylum Chordata; class Aves; order Piciformes; family Bucconidae; genus Bucco; species Bucco capensis. Next base: position 604,803 of record VWZO01014063.1, read on the forward strand.
CTTGAGACATACTGGGACCTGAGGTCTACAGCAATTTACTCCAGAAAACAATGGGCATGAATTAAGTTGTTTTCATACATCAAAGGGTAACTGGTTTAGCAAAGGCTGCTTTGCCTAGGACCATCATTCAAGATGTTTTCCAACATGGCTCTAGTTAACACAGCTTCAGTTTTGCTGGAGCTGTACAACCTCCCATCCGCTGGCTGGTAGTCCCAAAAGCATTGAGTTTCCACACACAGCCACACACCAAGTTTTGCTCTCACTCACATGAATTAGCAGGACTAGGAATACCAGCACTTGGTTCTCCATTTTCTCCTGCACATCATTAGGCCAGACCTGCTTCTTCATCCTGCTAACCAAGGGAATCTGGATGCATATCTTGCCTTGGCTTAAGACCAAACCTTTCAGAGCTGAAACGACCAGGCTTTACTGCTTGGAGATCCACTGGAGAGGTGGAGTGGCACCTGAAAGTCACCTCAGCACTCCCAGACTCTCTCTAGCTGGAATTGCTGTCCCATGCCACCTGGGTGAGGAGCCCAGGGAATGCAGCAGGTTACTGGGTGTTCCAGGGCTTTGGCAGCATGGGGGGGACATGCATGTATAACTTGTGCTGGGATGGCAAAAGGCACCTTCCTGACACAAAGTCCACCTAGCAACTTTCCAATTCCCTCTCTGACTCCCAGGGCAAGGGGTGACACAGCTGCTAATGGGAACTCCTTCTCCCTAAAAACACTGCTCCTGAGCTGGGCTGTTCCTCCAAGGCAGAGCTAGGCACAGCCCTACTGCATCAATAAAATCAAAGCAGCAGTTTGTGTTTGCTGTCGGGTGCACAGCACAGCTCCAAGCCACCTCTGCGGGGGGAGGGAGGGGATACAGCAGGAGATTTGGGGATCATTTCCATAATAATCACTGTTAGCAAACACCCATAAAACACAGCGTGCAAAGACACCTTATCAGAGGGAATTAGCTGCAAATTAGAAGAGGTGCTTGTTGGTTTTGCTGCCTGTCTGCAGGATTTCAAGGACTTGGTGCAAAAATTCTCTTTAGACATATTAAATTAAAGACAAAACTCCTACTTTCATTTGAGAGCTGTTAACAAGCAGAGAGAAAATCCAGAATTTATATTTGAAGCTTGATCTGTGCTCTTCTGTCAGAGGAAGGACAACAGGGAGGGGAGGGGGGGGGAGAGGAAGAGAATAGAAGTTTCCCAATTATCATAATTCCCTGAAATTCAGCTCTACAGAAGCAGGATAATTACAGGCTGAGGAGAAATATTGCAAAACATCAGCACGGAAAGGGTTTTATCTTGACCCTGTGGACTATAATGGGAGATAAAGAGATTGACCATTTTGGGAGGAGGATGCCTTCATTTCTCGATGTGACTGTAGATTATTTCGGCTTCAGGAGACAAGAATGTCCCTTTAACATCTGACCTGGCCTTTATTTAAGAGCAGCACTTCACGGTTCAGGAAAGACAGACAATTTTCTAATTCCCAGCTCTGCTGGAGGCTGAGGCAGCAACTTCCAGACAGGACACCTGCTAACACTAGAGAAATGGCATTATTATGTCTACAAGTTTACAAATCTGAGGATCAAAAAGCCTTTGCTTCTGCTGCTACTCCACAGGCCAAGGACTACGACTTCTTCCAAACAGAGTTTCACAGAGGGGTTTTTTTTTCTTCCCCCCTCCAAGAAATGGTTTCTTTTCACTTGCAGCAGATCGGTTTCCCCGTGAAAAAGTCAATAGTCAAAGAGTTTCCTAAGTTTCATTGGTGTGTAGCAGAAAGGGGATTAGACCTGGGGCCTTTTTACTGGCAAGCCTTTAAGCAAATAAATGTTCTTGAATTCTTAGAGAAACAAACCTAACTTAAACAAAAATCCAGAAGAGATGGGATTTGCCCCTCTCCAAGCCAATTTTTAAAAAGAGAGAGAAATAATTACTAAAGATTTAAGGGATACTCACATGAAATCCCTGTCTACTGTAATTTTGCTTCTATTTTCCCAAGTTATCCCAAAGGAAATGGCTGCTTCCACATTAGACCATATTCACAATGAGTTATGAAGGCAGGGTGATGCAATGGTTCATTTTTAACCCATCAGTTCAATCCAGAGCTGTGATTCCCCAGCAGTGAGCAAGGCAAAAAGCAGACTGCAGGACACTCCCCTCCCAGCTCAGAGTCCTACCTGGTAGGCAAAGGCATCACTTAATTCCTGGGCACCAACAAGTCCCAAAGGTGAGGCCTGCAGTTTCTTTCTTAGAGCAAAATCAATTCACAATGGATGTTGATCTTCTTTTCAATGGGTGTTTTCCTTAAGCTCCAAAAATAACAGCAGACAGATGATTCCAGCTCCAGAAGTGTAACATGTATCTGTGTGCATATCTATAAACAAGCATTTTGTACCACCTGGGAGCCAAGCACTGCTCCAGAACTACTCCCCAGCCTCCAGACCCGGATCCTGGTCTCTATTTGCCAGCATGCACAGCACCTGGGTCAGCATTTGCTTCAATTAACCCATAAAACTAAGGACAACTCAGACAAGCTAAGCTGCTCCAAAGCTAGCAAGGAACCATCAGCATCTTGCTCTAACAGAACAAACCAGACAAAGAAAATAAAGTGTGTATTTGTGACCAAACAGAAAATCATAAGTTGCCTGAGAGGTTTGTCTCTCTGCACTGTTAGTTTCCTCACTTCTCCTCCACCACAGGAACAAGCTTTTAGTATTTCTTTAAGAGGCTTGTGTACCTCTGTGAGCCCAGATTGCAGCTTTCCTATGCCAAGCTACTACTGCTCCATGGAGGTGCCACCTCCAGTTTCTCTAGGAACCATCCTACAGCTTCACCTTTGCCTGTCCCCAGGGCTCCCAGCCTTGGTCCAGCTGAAAACCTTGATGGTGCCTAATCCATGTCCAGCCCAGTAGATAGATAACTGGGGCAAATCCTTAGGTCTTTCCTACCCCTGAGAGATTTGCTGTTGAGCACACTTCCAAACTGAATGCCACTCAATGCAAAAGTGCCTTAAAAATATGGCCAAGGGGAAAGGAACTGAAGGGTTTGCTCAGTGCCTTGGCAGCACAACAGTTGGGATGCTTACCCAAGCTGGCCTGCCTTTAATAAGTCACCTTCCACCTGAAAATTAAGGAGCAAAATCATCCTGCCATTGAACAAAGAAGAAGAGCACAGCACAGCCTCCTCTCCCTCAAGCTCCAAAGCTTAAATACCCACAAGATGGGGTAGCCTGAGCCCAGGGCTCTGCCCTGAGTCATCCCTGCACAGCTGAGCTGATTTTCCAAGAAGATGAATTTTCTTTGGAATCTTGCCCAGATTCAGGCAAAACCCACCCTGACTCCCACACCAAATGATTTGCACCAGCTCAGGAAAGAGAAGGATTTCATAGAATCATGGAATTATAGAATTGTGTGGATTGGGAGAGACCTTTCAGATTATCAAGTCCAACCATTGACCTAACACCACCGTGCCACTAATCCATGTCACCATGTGCCACATCTACATGTTTTTTGAACACCTCCAGGGATGGACACTCAGCCACCACCCTGGGCAAACTATTCTAATGCTTAACCACTCTTTTGGGGCAGAATTTTTTTCCTAATAGCCAACCTGAACTTCCCCTGGCATAATTTGAGGCCATTTCCTCTTGTCCCATCACTTGTTACTTAGGAGAAGAGACCAACTCCCATCTCTCTCCCATCTCCTCTCGGAGAGTTGTAGAGGACGAGGAGGTCTCTCCTGAGCCTCCTCCAGGTAAAACAACCCCATTTGCTGCAACTGTTCCTCTGAAGACTTGTGCTTTAGATCCTTCACCAGCTTTGTTGGCCTTCTCTGGACATGGGTTTGCTTTTTTCCTGGGAGGAAAGCAGCAGGGGAGGCAGGGAAGGAGGAGAGCTCTAAAGGGAGGGAGCGAGGAGGCTGAGCTCCTGCACGGATTTTAATCTGATCACTTCCCTGTCAAACTAATCCCTGCCTGACTCAGATCGGACTTTTAGAAACGTGCCTGGAAACCCAAAAGCAAACCTCATTTGAATGAAGCACACACTCCGCAGCCCCCATCTGCAAAGGGCCGCAATTAAATGCCAAAAGAAAAAAAAGGGGGGGGGGGAGAAAAAAAGGAGGGGGGAGAGAGAGAGAAAATTAGCATTTTCCGCGGCCATCTGGCATGAGGAGCAGGCGATGGGGAACAAAAGGAGATTTAGGCAAAGGGGAGAGGCGAGTGTGCCATGGCATTGACCTGCAAATGAGCCTTTGTGAGCGAATTAAAGCTTCCCGGACCCCCCGGGACACCCCAAACCAGGCACCATTACAAACCATCCGGACAAAAACCCACTCATCAAAATTGTCTACTTTTGAAGGAGGGGGGAGAGAGACACCATTTAAATGGGCACCTTCCCTGCCCCCACCCCCTGTAATAAGCAGTTAATAGGGGATTGGGGGGGGGGGAGATGATCAGCCTCCCTGCACCCCGACCCTACCCCCCCGCTGACGATATAACGGGGGGAAACACCTTAGAAACGTGTCTGGTCCATAAAACTCCAACCGAAACGTTATTTATAGCCCCAGCCCGAAACAATAGGGAAGGAAAAAATAAAGGGGGGGCGGGGGGGGAGGGAATTTAGTGATATATTAGCTTCCAGATGCTATTTAATTCCGAGGTGTGGAGGGGGAAGGACTGGAGGAGGGGCAGTTGAAAGGATATTTCTAAAGCAAATATGAATAATTTTTTTCCCCTTGGGATGGTAAAGAGGAAAGGGATAATCAGGGATGCCACGGTCCAAAAGGAAAACGGTGAGGGTTAGAGCTTTTGTCTCCTTCCTCCATGGCTCTTTGCCTTTAAACTGAGGAAAGCTTGAGAGGTTTGAAGTGAAAGCAGAGATTTTGGCCTGGGGTAGATACATGGAAGGAGGGCGGGGGGAATCTCCCCCCACCCCCTTTCCAGAAAGGGAATAAGGACTGAAGTCGGAGCCCAGCTGGGGGAAACTTGTAAATGAAATGTGTTTCTTTGATGGTCCTTCCCCCCCGGGGGACAGCCCATTATAACCCACCAGCTAGATAGACTCAGCTGCCTCCTGCCCAGCCTGCGGCAGGTACAGGGGGAGGGCCGGGATGGGCTGGGGGCTGCAGACAGCCGGAGACCTCCTGCCTGGTCTAGGGTGGGCTCTGCAGAGCCAAGGGCAGAGCCCTGCTCAGGGCTGCCGTGGGTGTATAGGCATCTGTGTGGGCATGGGTGTGCATGGGCAAGGCTGTGGGTGCAAGCATCTGTCTCCAGTTCTGGGCTCTTCACTCCAAGGACAGTGAGGTGCTGGAGTGTGTCCAGAGAAGGGCAAGGAAGCTGGCACAAATCTTCTGAGGAGCAGCTGAGGGAACTAGGGTTGGTTAGTCTAAAGAAAAGGAGGCTTATAGGAGATCTTCTTGCTCTCTACACTTACCTGAAAGGAGGTTGGAGCAAGGTAGTGATTGGTCTCTTCTCCTAAGGAACAAGTGACAGGACAAGTTGCACCAGGGGATATTTAGGTTGGACATTAGGAACAATTTCTTTCCCGAAAGGCATGTCAAGCCCTGGCACAGGCTGCCCAAGGCAGTGGTGGAGTCACCATCCCTGGAGGATCTCTAGATGTTATGCTGAGGGACATGGTTTAGTGGTGACCAGGCAGGGTTGGGTTAATGGTTGGACTTGATGATCTTAAGGGTCTTTTCCAACCTAAAGGGCTCCATGCTTCTGTGACTTTCTGTGCCCCCATGCCCTGCAGCAGGTGAGTGCTCCCCGCAGGCTGCTGAGGGTTAGGGGCTCGGTCCCCCCCCCAGGTGCCTCTCCCCTGGGGTTTGTTTGCAGTCAATATTCATGTGTTGCTGTCCCCGGGGCGGCTCTTTTCACAGTGATCAGCCGGGCAGAAGGCTGAGTGACAGGAGACTCGTGGCTCGCCTGCTTTCGAGGAGGGGGGAGGGATGGATTCAAGCTGCCCAACCTGCTGCTGTTGCTTTTTTTGGGGGTGTGTGTGGGGAAGCTCAGCCCCTGGGGGAGGGGTTGCCCTGCTGGGAGCTGCCACCCTGTCCTGAGTGAGGATGAGGCAGTGGTGCTGGACACCAGGCACCATATGCCTCCACCCTGCAAGCTGGAGCTTCGGGGGACCCTCGCTTCAAATACACACACACACACACACACACACAGAGTCTGTGAGCTGTAAGAGCTGTGGTCCTGGTTGGTCACCTCCCATACTGTGCAGCATGGGTGACCCATAGGTGTCCAGGGATGAGGTCCTGCACAGTGGCATGATCTTAGAGGTAGCCCCATGGTGCAGAGAGGTGCCCAGGGTGGTCCTGAGTCGGACTGGCCTGAGCAGGTCAGGTGGCACCAGAGCTGCAGGGTGGGCTACCAAAACATTTGTGGGTTTGCTGCATGCTGAGCACCAGAAGACTCGCAGCAGACCCTACCTCACCCCCCTGTTGGCTCAGGGCACTGCAGTGCCATGGCTGGGCAAGGCTCCTCTGGATTGCATGGCTCTCCTTGCCCCCCAGAGTTTGCAGTGAGGGGCAGGGGAAGAAGGTCTGCTCCCAGCTGGGCATGGTGAGGCTGCCACCACAGCAGCATGGGTGTGATGGAGGAGCAGCGTTTTGTTCCTTCCCACTTGCCTGAGAGCCTTCCCCTCTCCTTGCAGAGCTGCTCTGTGTGCCAGTGTTTTGTTTGGTTTCTTTCTTTCTTTCTTTTTTTTTTTAAAGTCCACAAACTTGTGATTTTCTGTGCAACTTGCAGGGGAGCAAATCAGTATGAGGGAGCTCCCTTCTCCTGGAAACCGGAGGTGAATGAATTATGAACAGGCGAAAATTGGAACAATGTCTCCGAGCGAGTGTTTTCTAGAGAGTTACTATTCCAGGCTTTGAAATCAATTGATACATAATTAGATTCCTCAAGAGAGGACAAACAAGGGCTGCCATTCACCCCCTCCTTCTCCCACATGCATCCCAAAGAGAAACTAGAGGCTTTAGCAGAAACCAGACAGCCAGCATTCTCCAGCACTAAAAACATATTCTGGCTTTGGGTGTTCATTTAACAAACAGATCCTTGAACCTTGCTTCTGTTTTCAGTTTATTTCGACCATGTTTCTTTGTGCTCAGTTCATTAAAACATGTCTCTTTTGAGATCTATTTTTACATTTCAAGAATCCAGTATTGTACTTTTGTGGTGGCAGATGGCCCTAGACATCCAAGCATAAGCTCCTTCCTGCTTTTTTCCCCTCTTTCTTAGGTCCTTTCTGAGCAGCACTTGAAGCTGTTAGCAGCAACCATTCCTCTTCCTAACGTCTGGGGCTGGCACGCAGTACAGCACCAGGGCACAAGTGTGTTCCAGTCCCTGCTGCACCCTCAAGGTGTGTTTTAAGCAGAGTGGATGCTACTTTCTGTAAAATAAGAGTGCCCCACAGCTGGTCCTGCTCATGTGGGTGGCATGCTAACTAATATTGCATCTTTGCCCCCTCTTTAATGTTCTGCAGTCCCCCAAATGACTTTATTAGCTGTTAGGGCTGAGTTTCATTCTTGAGGGACAGAAAAGCTAGGTACAGTAGTAAAGACACACAACAGGATGCCTGAAAATAGAGATTTGGGGTTGTGAAAGAGCTCTGAAGGACTGGGGAAAAAGCAAACAGTGGTTAGAAAAAAACCATTGTAAGGGTTATTGAACATAACAGCAGCAACCTTGGCTAAGTGGGCCATCTAATTGAAGGCATTGGCTTAACTCCTCTGGCTGCTCATGTGCTTGATGTGCTAGCAACAACCACTTCAAACCCTGGTATCAAACATGGATCAGAGTGCTGCACCATCAGCATAATTTATGTCAGATATGAACAGGATTTAACAAACCCCAAGCCCTGTACCAGCAATGAGAAAAGTAAAGCTGCCAGAGACTCACCTCTTAGTTAATGTGCCAGTACTATAGCCTACACTAAGTTGGGTGTCTTGAGGACCTTACAAACAGAACAACAAATTCCTACATCCTATTAAAAAGTGGGATTTTTAGGAGGGGGTAAGGTAAATCTGAGGTATGTGTTGTGGGGAAACTTAGGCTGAGGTAAACCTAACAAAGATGTTTGGCTGGATAATAACCAAAGAGAAGTGCTCAAATATATACAAGAGAAGCCTGTTTGGTTTATGTTTGGTGTGTGAAATGGTAAATATTCCTATCTGTGTGTGTATATACTCTCTGTTCAAAAACATAAACCTTGTACTTAGTGACATAGTTTAGCAGCATGGTGCTGTTAGGTTGACACTTGGACTTGATGATCTTAGAGGTCTTTTCCAACCTTAATGATTCTATGATTTCCCTACCTGATTTTGTGTGGTTCACCCTTCTACCTGGTTAAGCAAAGGCTACAGACAGTACCAGCTGGAAAGTCTTGGTCAGTGCTGGCAAGACTGGATTTGGCTGCTCCACTGCTGGTGCCAACAGTGCCTGCTCCCTGGTGGCAAGCACAAGCTCAGAAGCATGCTGTGCCACCTCTGCCAGGCAATACTCCCAGATGCCTGTTCCTGTGTCCTAACCTTGGCCACAGCAGCCACAGTGCTCTGGTGTAGGCAAAAAGGGCCAGTTTGCAGTCTTGAGTGGTCAACTGCTTTAAGTAATTGCACACTTTGCATCCTGATGCAGCCCAGGACTGGGATTTGAGTTAGCCTCAAAGGTTTTTGGTTTCTTCCCCTCCAGCCTTAGCCCAGTCTAGAAACCCCAGCAAGCATCTTTTTGCCTTTCTGGTGAATTAGGACAGGAGAGTTATACGTGCAGCTTGCTGGAACAAGTTTCCATTGCTGCTGCAGCTCTTCTTGTGTTGCTGGCCCCAGCCACACCACAGAGTGCAGCTGGGACCACCAGTGACTCCTGGCTGGGTGTACAATGTGCTTCAGCCTCATGCCCAGGGTGGCACAGCTGCAGGACCTGTACTGACAACCACAGCCTCCTCCAGGATGAGCATATTTCAGGTTTGCCTTCTGCCAGCCCCCCAAAAGTCCTAGGTTTCTCACGGTGCACAGAAGGAGAAACAGCAACACAAGCTTCCTTTCCCCTCCACATGGCTTCCCTCAACCTTCCTCTGATGATTAGAAATAAGAAGTGGCAGAGGAAATCTCTGTGTTAGAAGCTATTTCCTCACCAAACACCTTGGGCTTCTGCAGTTTAGAAACCATTCAGTTTACCTCCATTCAGTTGCCTCCTCCCTTCAAATACAGAAGGTGCAGGTGGAGACTGGGAATGGAATAGCCCCTTACAGCCTGGGTAAAGGGGGGACCTTGTTAGAGAGGTCAGAGAAAGGCAGTAAGAACACAGGCAGTGAGCAGGAAGCACTCATGGGCAGGGAGTGCTCTGGGCTTGTCAGGAGAGGAAGGGAGGAAGGAAAAAAAAGCTGTGCAGAAAAAAAAAAAAATAAAAGCTGTGCAGATCCAGGCTTGATTACTCTTAATCCTCCTGAAAAATGCCCAGATCCTTCCAACATTTTTTTCCTTCCCCACCATCCTTGTTACTGCTTGTCTTGGTGATTAGCTTGAACGTGTACAAGACAACGCTAGATCTTTACTGGCAGAAGCACCCAAATAGAGGATAGAGAGTATAGAACTACTGCTAATGCTCCCACAGTTCTCTAGAGAGACCAGCCAGATGATGGCTTTTGAGAGGAGCTGGGGCATCTGGAGTAGCCATTTTCCCTCATTGTGCCTAGAAAACAAAGATTAGCTAGGGTATGAGGATAGAGTAAGAATATAATCAAGGGGAATGGACAAAGTGATGTCACATTACTTACCTTTGTTGCTGACTTCACGCCTACTCCTGCCAAAAGAGTTTGTGCAGCCTCCCCTGAAGACATAGATTTCTGTGCAGGTGGAGGAGTTCCCCACCAAGTATTGCTTTGTGAGCCTGGGTCTCACATCACAGGCTCTCTAGGGTGGGTTTTGTCTATCAAAGCAGCTGGTCCTTTCTGAGTGGTAGATGCAGAAACCAGGTTTTGTGATGCCTAAGTCTTTTTGTGAGTTTTTCCTTTGTATGACTTGGTTTTCTTTCTCAGTTTTGATCATTTTCATGCAAAAGACTTATTCAAACCAGTTCTGCATCAAGGGCCACTAGAGTTTGGGCCTGAGGTCAGTGCGACAGCTCCAGCACTTGCCATCAGGGATGGTCACAGTGACTGCAGAGGTGATGATCACCACACTGCAAGCATAAACGGCATATGGAGATGGTGTTCCCAAACCAGTGTCTGCTTAAAAAGCCGAGTGCATACTCATGGGTTGGTGAAGAAGAGATGCTCTGAAGGACAAAGCACATCCTCACAGCCCTTGGTGCAGCCCCACAGCAGGAACTGCCTAAATCATGTGGCCACCTAAAATGATGGAGGATCCCATTGGAGCAGGCTCCAGGTGGGATGCGGGAAGGGCAAACCGTGGCCGTTTCGGAAAGAACCTTCATTTTCCCCAAACACCCTCAGCTCCCGCCGGGACCAGGACCGAGAGCAGGCCTGGGAGCGGGACCAGGAGCGGGAGCAACAGCACCGCGTCGTGCGCGCTCCCTCTGCTGGTCCCTCCGCGCCACCGCCAGCCTTCCGCGCTCCTCCGCACCCTCCCGCGGCACGTCCCGTCCCGTCCCGTCCCGTCCCCTCCTCCCTGCTGCGCTCCCCGCACCCCCTCCAGCAGCACCCAGTAAGTGTCCTGAGGGTGAAGAGGAGCAGCGCTGCGCACCGGGGCACTCACGGGTGGGAACCTAGTGCGTAGTTCCTCCTCTTCCCAGATCTAGGCATTCGAGAGAAAGAGCAGTGAGGTTTGAGCCATTTTCTAGACCTCACATTGCAATCAACTCACACAAATGCATTCACCCCAAGAGTGCCACCTGGGAAGGGTCTGCCTGTTAGAAAGGAGCTGAGTTAAAAACATGTTAAGGTCACACCCTGTCCCACTGCAGTCTCAGATCCCACCTTGGGTGCAGAAGCCCAAAGGGAGCACAGGGGAAGATGAGCAGAGGCACTAAGATCCATTTGCCCATGTGCTGCTGTGTTTCTAAGGTGAAGCTCCACTTTTGGAGGTGCTTCTCCATGGAGGCCTCAATGTTGACCAAGAAATGAAGCTGCAACTCCAAATCAGCTAGACTGGCCTGTGGAGACAACCCATGTTGCTTCTGGTAACTGGGGAAGCAAAAGAGTAACAGGTGAAAAAGGGTAACAGGTGATCAAGTCTATTTTGGGGCTGAGAAATCTGTCCAAAGCCACCCACCAGGAGTTAAAGTTGCTTGCTCAACCTCCATGAGATGCAATCCCTGTGAGATACAGTCCCAGTCCTGAGTAACACCCACAGGATGCTAAGGGAGGGAGCTGAGGATGCTAGAGTGGGAAAATGTAACTGTGTGCACTGCTCCTGTTCTCAAAACAGCTGGACTTCCCAACCAAGATGTTTGGCACTTGAACAGTTTGTGCCTAATATCACCTTTCTAACACAGAAATCCAGACTTACTCTGTCTTTGAGACAAGGGAAGCAAGTGGCATCAACTTTACTATTGGCAGTAGAGATTCTCAGGTATACTTTTCCAAGCCCTGACAGTTTTGTCTGTCTTCTCAGAACAAAACATTCCTGACTCATTTGATATTTCAGATGTTTACCCATGTGGTCAGGCTAGAAGCTTCAGTTTATGAACATTTTATTTCTATTTCACTGAAACGTATTCTTACATTCCATGTGGGAATAGACAGAGATATTTTTGCCCTTCCTGCCATCCCACTTGCTCCACCCATCCCAAACCCTTCCAAACTCCAATCTAACTGCTGCAATTAAAGTAGAAATCACAGAGCAGAGAGTGTTTTAGTTGGCCTCAGAGTATGTGCACGTTTAAATCTCTAGTGATAACAGAGAGAACACAATGTGTAACCTTGATGGTGTTGTTCTTCAAGATGAGTATGTACAGTTCCAATTTCACAGCACAAAGAAAACACCTGAAGTGCTTTTAAAATGAGGATAATGCTTTTATACATGAGCTGAGTGAGTGATGGGAAAATGAAAGCGTTTAAATGCTGATTTTTTGATAGATTTCAAACACTCTAAGTGTCATGTTAGATAATGTTTCATTAATAAGAACTGATGTGCAGGTAATTTGGGCTAAGAAAGGTGGCAGAGTTGTTACAGGAGCAACATCTACTATTATACAGAATAAAATTGTGTATTTTTAAGAGGAGTATTTAGTAAAAGGAAGAGGAAACAAAATGTGCAGAATCCCTGATTGGCAAATGGAGAAAAGGGAGATGGGAAGAGTATCCAAACAGGGGGATAAAACTCAAATCACCACCAAAGCTGTTTGAATAACCATGTTATTCAAAAATAGAAAGCAACTAGTGAGCTCAATACCAGGAGTGTAAATAAAAGAAGTTTAAATCAAAGTAGTGAAAAGCTAAAGCACAGGATTGTCACCATGGCTGGAAAATTGGGGTGCCACATCAGGGAGATCTTGACTGGTCCTGATTTTCAGCTGGCTTTATTCCTGCTAAAATCCATACACAAAGATTGGTTCCATTGGTTCCTTAGCAAAATCCATCTTCAGGCTAGATTTGTTGAAACTCAGGGACCTAATATTATCAATTAGGGATGGAAAACTTGCCTTAACCTGGTTTATGTACTGTTGAACGTGGAAAGGGTGCAAAAATAAGCAAATGGACTTGTGGTGAATGGGACTGTGGAAGAGGCAGCAGCCCCAAGGTAAGTAGGGAGCCCTGAGCTGGAGATCAGGTCACTGTGCTGTGAAGAAAGGAGCTCCAAAAAACTGGCCCCTCTGAGCTGCCTTGGCTCTTTCCTAGAGGACAGCCACCCTCAGTGCAGCAGCTGCTGAGACCTTGTCTAACACCCAAAATGTTTCTCCATCAGTAGCAGCTTGCAGCCTTTGTGTACCTGCCAAATGGCACATGGCACAACTGCCCTGTAGAGCTTTCCTGCTTAAATCCTAGCAGTGTGCTGGGGACATCCTCAGAGATGGTGGAGCTCCTCTTACAGCTCAGTGCTCCTTTCCTGCTCTTGATCTTTGCCTGACAAACAGCATTGAGGAGATTTGTCAACTAGAGGCAAAGCCACTTAGCTAACAACTCCAAAACACACCACAAGGAAAATACCACCCTAAACTTTTCCTTACTTGCATTTACACAAAAAAGGAGCTGATGATGTGTTTTATTGTCTCCAAACAGGTAAATACAGACAGATTAAGCAGTAACACCTTCCCCTACCTGAGCAGTGTCCCTCCAGCCTACTTGTGAACAGCCCAGTGGTGCTACTCACCCAGGACATGGTCTGTCCAAGGCTCCCAGCAGAGTGACTTAGGGAAACAGGCTCAGCAGAGAGAAGAGGTGTTTTCCTCACGGAGCTCTTCCTGCTTCTCAACTTGCTGGCAATCCCACAGCTGTGAGCATCCTGCAGCTAGCAAAGGCTGCAAGCTGAAGTCTATGTGCCAGGTGCATCCAAACCAGGTCTGCTGGCTTTCAGGATACTCTGCAATCTCAGCACACTTCCTGGCTTCCTTTTATTCCCCTTCCCCACCAAATGCTAAGAAGCTCCTTTTTGTAACAAAACCCCAAGACTTTGGTGTACTCCTGTAGGTTCAGAAGCTGTGACCCTCACAACACAAATCACCAGATGGTTGCTGGTCACCAGTGATGGCAATGCTGCCATTTTAAGCAGCTATGTCTTCCCTGTTTGTAGCCCCAATATCATTCACTGAGCTATGATATCTAGCAGGGGATTGGTGTGGCAGGCTGGTTTCCTGGCACACACCACCCTTCACCCTACTGTTTGTGTACCCAGAAGAAGACTAAGGCTGGCTCAGATCCCACTGTGTCCCCTTTGCAGTATTTTCACCAGCTCCAGCAGCAGGTAACTCAGGCCTGGAGGAAAAGTGCATCTATGCAATCTCAGTGAATCCTCATTGTGATGACAGCAGAATCCTACCCCTACCAGGTGGTTACTCAGCAACTTCTGGAGAACCCAGACCCAACCTTAGTCCATAAAACACTTCTTCATGTTCTCTTCCTGATGACAAGAGCTTAGGAGAAGAGGGACTGGACACTTCTGTTTTCAGTTACAGCTCAGCAGGCAGAGAATCCTTCTAAACACATGAAAGGACATTAACCAGCACAGAAAGGAGAAATTCTTATGGATAAGCTTATTCTCCAGTTAGAAACTATAGGGGTCTGTATGATTTCTTTTTCCTAAATATAAGCCATTGTCTGCTGCAGAGATGATGGACAACAGCCTGACCCCTCCTGACTATTACTGCTTTTCTCTGGAGAGCTTTTCCAGGCTGGAGCTTGATCCATTCACCACTAGCTGCTGGATTTTAAACTGTATTAACTGTTCTCTTTCGCAGACTTACACAAGCTTCTCTGGCAGAATGAAACTGTTGCCCTAAAATTCAGAGCAGAAGCAGCTTCCAGGAATGATGTATTCATGTCCTGTTACTGCTAGAAGGATCTCACACAGCTCTCTTCCCTTGTGCTCCCCTGGCAAACACAGAGCTATCCCAGTGCAATGCTGCAGATCAGATCTCTCCAGTACACGTGATGCACAGCTGCTCACTTCACAAACCTCCCTTCCCTTCCTGGGAATGGGAAACAAACTCCCTCTTTTCCTGGAATACCTGTATTGGGAGGCTTATCCAACAGCTTTAAATAAATAATTTCATTTTGGTTACTAGGCAACCCACTCCTGCACAGCAGGGCAAACCCCAGCCCTTTTTCCAGCTGGTTTTCTTTAGGTGCATGGCTTACCTTGTTGTAACTTGTTGACTCTGACAGCTAGCCACAAAGCTTCCATTCTCCATTTTGGGATGTACTAGCTAAAGCCAGGCTTCTTTTAGACTGAACAGGTTCTGCAGAGCAAGGGGAGGAGGATGCAGGGAGCAGGTGGTGGGAGAGGACTGTCCCTGCTGCTGAGGCAGAGACCTGATCCCCTCCTAAACTCTCTCTGACACAACACTGCTAAACACAGCTACATTAAATACAAATATCTAAGTGAGAACAACGTGAAGGCTTCTACAACGCAGAACAGATTTCATTCCTGATGTATAATTTACAGGTTTGGCTGCATGCTTTCTAAAGCATCTCACTTGCTGCTTGTTTAGCTCCCTGCCTTGTTCAGATCCAGAAAGCTGTGACCCATATTTCTGCTTTGACCATAAAGAGTTATTTGGAAGTGAATGCCCTTGGCTCCCTTCCCAAAGCAGCCATCGGCTGTCTCTGGACGAGCTCTAATCGCAGCCCTGCTTCTGCTGAGACAAGGAACTCTCAACCAGCCTTCCTGGATTTCTTTGGGTCTGGCAGCAACAAAACTCTGCAAGAGGATTTCTGTGAGCTTGAGATGAAATAAAAAGGCAATAAAATAATTGACAGTTTCTGTCAGTGGTTTTGCTGCAAAGTTCAGTGACTTGCTCTTCAGTCTCTCAAAGAGCTGCAGTCTTGCAGTGTTGGTACCTGGAGGAGGTGCAGGTGATGGAGCAGGGACTGCTGGGATCTGCAGCACATGGAGAAGCCCAGGGCTTGTGCCACGAGCATGTTAGTTGAGTAAACCTGGTGTTACAATTAGCCTCAGAATCATTCCTGTTAGTATCATCATGGGCTCACAGTACTGCTGGGAGAGGCCACGTACAGTCACTGGGACTGGTATGAGGTGGAGATCACTTAATGCCTAATGAGGGAAAAAACAAACCCAAAGGATGCACCAGACTGTTTACAAATCACAGAACATTTGTGGCTGGAAATGACCTCTCAGATCACCAAGTCCAACCAAAAAAAAACCAACAACCAACATCCCCCAAAACCACCACCACCACCAAAACCAAACCACCCAAGCCCTGCCCTCACTAGAGCATGTCCTGGAGCACCACATCTCCACGTTTCTTAAACACCTCCAGGGATGGAGACTCAAGCACCTCCCTGGCAAGGCTGTGCCAGTGCCTCACCACTCTTTCTCTAAAGAATTTCTTCCTAATATCTAATGTAACCCCACC
Source organism: Bucco capensis (assembly GCA_013396975.1). Classification (NCBI taxonomy): domain Eukaryota; kingdom Metazoa; phylum Chordata; class Aves; order Piciformes; family Bucconidae; genus Bucco; species Bucco capensis. Next base: position 620,807 of record VWZO01014063.1, read on the forward strand.
CTGTCTCAACTTCACACCATTCCCTCTGCTTCTGGCATTAGTTCCTAAGGAGAAGAGGCCAACCCCCACCTCTCTACAAGCTCCTTTCAGGTAGGTGTAGAGAGCAATGAGGTCTCCCCTCAGCCTCCTCTTCTCCAAACTAAACATGCCCAGCTCCCTCAGCCTCTCCTCATATGGCTTGTCCTCTAAACCCCTCCCAAGCTTGGTAGTTCTCCTCTGGACATGCTCCAGCATCTCAATGTCCTTCCTATCCTGAGGGGCCCAGAACTGAACACAGTACTCCAGCTGAGGCCGCACAAGTGCCAAGTACAAGGGGACAAATGACATCATTTGTTAGCTCCTGGTTTTCCCCTCTAGCTTCTAAGGCTGTGTCATAAGCATCACCACCACCAACGCCATAGTCAGAAAGAGTTAGTTACTGGTTATCCAACATTTCCTCCCCTTGCCTCCCCTTTCCCTGCTTTGCTGCTCATTTTCTTATCCTGCCTGACTTGGATCTTGCAAATGACATCTCCTTTGGTGGGACAGCCACTTGAAGTGGATCCAGACATGCTCCCCCTGTCACACCAATATCAGACTTCACAAGAGCATCCACAGTGATGCAATAATATAATAACTATAGTAATGATTACAAACCCAATTCAAACCTCCCTTGATGTAAGAGGAGATATATGAAATCCAACAGCACTTGCCATTGCCAATAATCTCCATGAGACAACATGCAACTAGAGTAAAAGGATGCTTGTTACAGCTGGGGAGGTGACAAGGCTGATGCAGTTCAGGCTGTTGGTGCTCTTTCCACAAACTTAGAAACAGGACTTTGGAGAAGCTACCAAGTTTTGCAGCATTCTCTGATGGTTCTATAGAAATGTCCTTCAATAACTGTCACAAAAACATCACCTCCAGCTCCCCTCTTATGGTTCAGTGTTGCACACAGGTTCTGAAAGCACCTGTGTGGGCTTTGAAGGACCTAAAATGTGTTGTCTGCCACACTGGGGAGCAATGAAAGATGGTGGCAACTGAAGATGAGTCCCCAGCTTGGAGCAGGGCTGGAAACAGTGCCAGTGGCATTTCTGTGCAGTCTCACAGGCTCTAGATGCAGGTTTGCTGCAGAGGTTGACTGCAGTAGAACACACACAGATTGTAAGTTACAAATGTTGCTGGATTTAGAAGTTTCCTGGAGAAGCAATGCCAGTTTGCAAATCCAGAAAGAATATTGCTGGGACCTGTTGAAGAGCTCAGTATAAACTGCAACAGGCAAGCCATTAAAGTGGAGATATTTGGCATTCAGAGTCACACATATGGGCCTTTCAAAACCATTCTTCTGGTTTGGCAGCTCCTCTGGTCCTTGAATGATGCACAACCTCCTTTGACATGGTCCTGGGAGACCCTTCTGCAAAGCTGGCATTTCTTAAAAAAGAAACCTTGTGGAGAAGAAATCTGATTAAGAAACAGAGATCTGCTCTAAGGGGAACTTGGGAAATCTCCTTCACTTGCACTTTTGCAAATCCTACCTGCTGTCTGTGCTTTGTGCTTGGTTTTTCCTTTGGCTGCTTCTAGATAGGCAGCTCTGGAAGCAGACTTGTTTGAAGCAGCCCTGAGCCAGGCTTTGCAAACTACATGTCAGTGCTGGCCGAGGCTGGGGACACTTTCTGTGCTGATAAGCAACTCCTCAGAGTGGCCAAGCTGATCCATCTCCTGCTCTGACAGTGCCATTGTCTAACCTGACTGTTGAGCGAGGCTTTAGGGCTAAGCAGAGGATAAAACCCTACAATTGACCATGTCCAATGACTGCCTCCATCATGTGACATTTCCTCCACGTACATAAAGGCATAATTGACACTTTGGACCTTGCAGATGTTTTGCAATTCATTTGGTTCCCACAAAGGTTGCAGAAAGTAAGTCTCGTGAACGGGCAATACTGTGTTTTCCTCTGAACGCCTTCTTACCTCCAAAAGGTATTTAGATGCAAATCACATCTTGTCTCATGGCCCCACTTGTTTTGTGTTGCTTTTTCCTCTAAACAGACTGCACTGTGATTTTTTTTTTCCAAGTATAAAAATATTCAGATGCTCCTGGAAAAACAGAGTGCCTCTGACGACTTAGCATGAGATCTGCTTTGCAGGTGAAGGGCAGTAAATTCTGCTCATGGCACTCTGCTTTATGCTCCCTAATTTAATTTGCTTTTCTGCCTCTTCAGTGGTCCTTTCCAAAGAGAAATCTCTTTGCTAAGAAGCCATTTGCTGTGCTGAAGCAGATGTTATGAACAACTGGCTGGCTTCATCTGGGTCTTGGAGGTCTGGAAAAAGGCAAAGCAGCATGGTCCAGGGTGGCCCTCACACAGTATAGAGATGGCTTAGCACATACCCAGCAAAATGATCACCTCTTCATGTAACAGAGCAAAGCTTTATCCTCTGTGGCTTGTCCTCCCCCTCTGTGAAAGGGGAAAGATGGTCATTCCCTCCGGATGAATTTTTTTCCCAGATGGACACTCCCTGTGCTGAGCCTTACAAGCACAGTGCTTTCCACCCCTATTTGCTCTGTCATCAGCTGCCCTGAAGTGACAGGGCAGTCAAGGCAGGGATTTTGCTAGATGCAGTGTCTACCTGATTTACCTTCCTCACTCTGGATTTATCAGAGGTAAGGAAATGGCAGCTCCTTTTTAGCACAAGAGAAATAATTCAGGTGTCCAACTCTGTGTCTTACTGTCCTGCCTATTTTCCTTTCCTAGAGTGTATATATATATATCAATAGATATATGTAATTATTATCATCTGACACATAGATACAGAAGCTCTCTTAACTGTTACTGCTGGTTCACTAATGCTTGACCTTAACCTGAGACATGATGCAGTGTTTTGAAGTTACTCATACCTTGACTGAGAGCTGCAGTTCAGCCCCTTTGTGCTTGGACATCACTGGTATTTCCTTAGTTGTGTGTTTTTAATACTTATTTAAACCTCATGCTTGATATTTTAACTATTTAAACAAGTATTTTCAACTCCATGGCATGAACAGTCTACTCCATGCAAATATAAGAATAATTTTGGCTGGCTGCAACAATGACAGATATCTGAGGAAGGTAACACTGCTAATATAATTGTTCTGCAAAAGGGTAAATGGATTTAGTGGGGCATTTATCTTTTGTTGGTGGAGAAAACATCAACCTACCAATTCTGTTGGCTGATGAAACTTTCTGACTTCGGCTGCTAAAACTGAATTTCAGAGTACTGTGCACAGTCCCTGAGCTTGATCATGGTTATAGTCCAGACCTTAGCTCTTTAACCAAGTGGAGAATATCAGCACTCAAAACCCAAAATCACTTCAGAAGAAACCCCTTAAAAATCCAGAAGGAGGGTGAAACCTTTCCCCCCCTCCCCAATAGTTCTCAGCAAGGAAAAATCCACACACTTCCAGACAATGAGCTGCCTTACCTAGGCAACTACCTCTTCAAGAGCTGCCTTACCTAGGGAGCCTTCAAGCTTTTTTCTTCTTGGTCTGGATGACAAGATGTAAGCACCTAAAAAACGCAAAGCAGAAAGCGAATGAAGTCACCTCAGTGCTTCAGGGGTAGCCTGGCTTCTGCAAAGGCTTGTCCAAGCACAACCTAAAGCATTCAAGCCATCGTTGTCAGGCAGCAGCACAGCCCTCCTCAATAGGCACTTGCCTTATCACTCTACAGCAGATGCTTCAGCCAACCATTGGATATTGAAAACATAAATAATGAAACAAAATTTGAAGACAATGGTTTCTGGGCCAGGGACAAAATACTGATGGATATTGTCAGTCTCGGAGTAACCAAGCAGCAAAAGCTCAAGTGACAACAATAGCGAGGAGAAGAATAGGGACAAGTGAGGAGCCCTGAATCTCAATAAGGCCTGGAGCTGCACATGCTGCTGTTACCCTAGAAACTAACCTCTCCCCTGAAGAGGTTTGCTGGGGCATTGTCCAGGGGACACAAGATGTGTCATACACCAGATGGTCGTGTGCTGTATAACTCAGTTATCGGAGCGCTGGAGTGGAGGAATGCACGCTGCAGAGCGCGCCGGAGGCCGCCCAGGGCACCATCTGTTCTTTCAGACCCAAGGCACTGCTCTGCCTTGGGCTTTTTTTCTTTTGGGTTTTGTTGTTTTTTTTTTTCTCTCCTTCCAAGAAAGGAGGGGAAAACAAAATTAAAATGATTCACCATTCAGCAGGGGGAAAAGAAAAAAAAAAACCACAAAACCACCAAAACAACAACAACAAAAGCTTAATACAGTTGCCATATCTAGCTTTCATTTAGCTAATTTTATCCCTGGGTTTTATGTCAGGTGAATTGCTTTTTTACGCCTGGGAGAGCAGCAATTATTTCTCTCTCAGGAGTCTATCATTTATAAATAAAACCCCTTTGAGACCTCATCGGTCATTTACCATCTGAAAACCCCCAAACCCTTTTAGCCATATGTTCTCCTAAGTCTCCTCTCTCCTCCCCAAAGCTCCCAGTGAAGGTCTTGGCAACGCAGGGCAAGAGCATTTTTCTTTTCCAGGAATTGTTCTCCCCTTTAGCCGGGAAGGGGGGAAGGAGGAAAACAAAAAGTCAGAGTTGAAGCAGCGGTCTGAAGGCCTGGGCTAGGAAGGAAATGTTAATCACAGGCTGTGTGATGCCAAGGAGCAGTGAGGAACACGCCTGCGAGGTGCAGGCACCAGGAAACATCCTGGAGCTTGTCCCAAGTGCCACCAGAGCCAGCTGAAAGCCTCACTGCCTTCTGCTGGCGTTGGATCAAGCCCTGGATCAGCTCTTAGGAGTGGAAGAATTGGATGGAAATTAAGTTTCAGGACACTTTGGAGTACTTAAAGTAGTACTTAAAGGTGTGTTCAGGCTTAGCACTTGGGTGCAGGATCAAAATAGGGTGGTGAAAGTGATGCTCAGGGAGTGTGATGTGTGTGCCTGGGGCAGCTTCTCGCTTAAGGACAAGACTTGTCTTCTGGTGCACCTCTTCACTCCCTTGCTTCTGGTTTCTGTCCCATGGCTGCTGAGGATCCCCTGACCTTGCAACACAGGAGAGAAAACAAATGGAAAATAAAATCCTTGCTTGACTGCTGACTGAAATAACAGAGAAACATTTGCAACCCTTCAGGCAAATGTGTTGTTTCAAATCCACTCTAGAAGGGCTGCAAGGGAGTGAGGCTGCATCCCCACAGCATGGGCACAGGAGGGTTCCAGTGGGATAAGCACATCTCCTGCCACCTCAGTTTTAAAAAGATAAATGATGAATCAAAAGGTGATGCAGCTTGCAGAAAACACCCTCGTGCAGCTGTCATCAGTCCTCACATGGGTAACTCTTACCTGATGGCTCCCAAAAGTGATCTGAGGGTACCCCTCTGCATCCAGTGTTCCCATTAACACTTAGAAGGCAATCCCATGGGATATCAAGGAAAAGGGACATTATCAAATCCGAAGATTGATATGCAGAATAAGGGCCAAGGATGCAAGAGGAGTAAGATGTGAATCACCTTTATGTTTAGGTTCCATTTATAGACAGCTCAGCTAATAAACCCATTAGGTAATCAGTAGGATTAACAAATGATTAGGCAATGCTTAAACAACAGTTGCAGATGATAGCATCTGACAAAGTGCTTGTAATCCTAATACTTCCTATGTGCTCATCATTCTGACAGCACTGGCAGTGCTTGTAACATCTCTGGCTAACATATTAACCCTCACCAATTAATGATCAATGTACTCCCAGGCATATAATACATAGCAGGACTGAAAACTGCATTTATTTTCCTCCTTGGCTTCTTATTTTTTATTTGCCTATAAGATTGCCAGCACAAAAAGCAGCAGTGCTGCATTTCAGCTGGCTTTAAAGGCTGTGTGGAATGCATGGGCACTGGGGCTCAGAGCCCAACACTCCCAGACTTGGGCAATCACAGCAAGAAAACCTCTAAGGATTCATCTGCTCCCTCCTGCCGGGGATTTGCTCCTCTCTGATGCCAGAGAGCTTGCTGAAGGCTGCCTAGCCACTTTCTGCACCTGGCTGAGTGATTGACCAGCAACTCAACAGGGTCGTGGAAGCTTTCTTTCCTTTGTTCCATGGGTGTCTGCCATGGAGAGCCAAGCCTGGATTAACCCAGCCTAAATCCCTGGGCAGCTCGCCAGAGCAACACTAGCTCTGAAGCAAACACAGCTCCAAGATGGTTTCAAGACTGGCTTTATAGATCAGTCCTTCTTAGGCACAAATCCATGGGCAGAGAGCATAATGCCTCCCATCAGACCCCCCAGAAGCCTCTCCCCCAGGGAGCAGTTGCCAGCCCATGTGGGAGCAATGTGAATTTGGACAATGCAGTTTCTCTTGGGCTAGCCTTTCCCCAGCAGTGCTCCCTTGCCAGTGATGTAGACATCTTTTCACTGGACACCACGTCATAGTGCAGTTACAGGCACGGATGTGTTCCATAATCTGCCTCTCCAGCACCTGCATTTCCTTTGCTGCTGTGCCAAGTATTTTGTCCTGTTAGCTTTAGCTCCTAGGTTGCTGTCATTGGGAGCAATGGAAGAAAAATGCTGTTTTCCACCATCTTTCACTAGCTGATCCAAAGGCAAGGTGCACCAAGCCTTGCAGGAGCTACCCCAGCTGCCAAGAACTGGTCTTCTACAAGTCTCCTCCTCACTACAGCAATTAGAGGTTGTCTTCTGCCTTAACATGAGGGGTTACATCTCTTCCAGATCTCTGGCTTTGGGCACACACAGAGGACTTTTAGCCTAGCTCTTGTGGCAACAAGGTTAATGCACTCATGCTGTGTTTGTTTTGCCTCCCCCTAATAACTTTTGAACCCGTTGGCCTTGTTCAACTTAACCTGACAGAAGGGTAGAGGTCTGCAAAGTAATTAAGTTCTTAGAAGTGTTGTGAAAATAGGCACTGAGGTAGAGGAGAGAGAGGGGCTTGGTAGCAATGTCCTCACCAAGGAAAGGCTGAGTGTGAATGCACATCACATTATGCACTAGGAGAACACAGAAAACAAACCTGCTCTACACTGCAACAGCAAAGGAAAAGCTTCAGCTGAAATTTGCACTTCTAAGACATCCAAGTCAGACCATGGACAAGACAGAAAAAAAACAGTGTTCATAGAATTAGTATTTTCACCTTGTGGTTACTGCATGGGAGGGAATCCTTCATGGGACATAGCTAAATGTCACCTCCACACTGTGCTGCTCTAACATCTCACTACCTTCCATCACAGCTGCCACTGCTCAGGATGCAAAACCTTACCCAAACTATCCTAAATGAAATGGGAGGGTGATAAAGAGCTCCATGTGCAGCAACATTGCACTGTGTGTGTGTTCAAGTGTGGGAGGTCAGGAAATCCACACAGTTGAGGTGAGAAGAAATGCCTCTGATTGTGGTGCCTTGAGAACACATGTGGCATAGGAGAATATTATAAACCAATGGTTTGAAAACAGAAATGGGAAACAAACTTATGAATTCACATGGCTCTGGGACCACAAGGAAAGCAACACCTAGCCCAGCTTCCACTGAAAGGCCATGGAAAGTCATCTTTACTGCATGTTTGGAACTTGCAAAGGCTTACACTGACCCACATAGACTGAGTAGTCCCACTGCAGGCAACAGCCCAACTCCTGTACATAAAGGAAGCACACAAGTACATTTCCACAGGAATAGGACATCACTTTGAGGGTAGTAGAGCACTGGCCCAGGCTGCCCAGAGAGCTGACAGAGCCTCTGTCTCTGGAGACATTCCAAACCTGCCTGGACACCATCCTGTGCAACCTGCTCTAACAGTGGGGAGTTGGACTAGATGATCTTCAGAAGTCCCTTCCAACCCCTAACATTCTGTGATTCTGTGTAATGTGAGTTGCAGCAGAGTTTTAATCTTTTTCTTCTCAGCACCCCATCAGTAAAATGAGAATAGCAATACCCATCTCAGCAGGGTACACAAGGATTAGCTTCAAACTGCTTTTACCTTTTCTCCTTTAAACTCCCAGAAAAAAAAAATCTTCCTGTATTTTACTTTTTTTTGTATTTCAAACAGCAATTTCTTTCTTTCTGAGAACTTTTCAGCTCAGTGCCCATGAATATCTCCAGCTTCCTTAGGAGGGTTGGGTGATAAATCAGCCCAGAGGTGTCTGCAACAAGAGCCCTGAAAGTGCTGCAAAGAAATGGCTGTTTATTCCTCTGACTTGCAAAGATTTCTGCCTCAGCTAGTAGTCAAGCATAGTGCTGACCCAGTGCATTATTTGAAACAAAGTTGCTTTCAAAGACAAGAGTGACAGTAAGTGATGGCTGGGCTTCTGGGCTTGTAGAAGATATGATGTCAGAGGGGATCTAAACCCCAGTATTCCAATTGTCAGTTTGGCAGCAGGAGCTCCCAACTCTCAAACTCCTTCAGCTCACAATAATAAAGCCTTTGCAGATAAGCAGGGCTCCAGGAATGTGTGGTCTAAATAGCCAAGTGGGCTGAGGAGAGGAGAGGGGACAACAGATGTGGCCAAACAGGTGAAATGACTCAGCCTGAGGTCACCCTGTGCTGATGCCAGGCACGGTGCTTCTCTCTCTTGACTCTCACCACAGTCTCCCAACCAGGAGCTCCTGCTTTTGCTCACTCCCTTACACACATCACACCCTTCCTCTCCTCAGTCTGTTTGTACATGTGCACAGTTTGCTGTGGACTGAGACAGGGTGACCTTTCACCACCAGCATCTTCAGCAGGGCAGCCCCATGTTTCTCCTCCTCTCCTCTTCACTGGTTTCCCATTCCCACCTTGCACACCTGGCATGGCTCCCAGACCCAGGCAGGCTGATGAAGCTGAGCCAGCTCATGTTTTTTTAGATGATTTCTTTTGAGCTGACCTTTGTTTTTGTAGGCAGGGATGGGGGGGCCAGGCCTAGTTTACGACAGTCTTAAAATGCAAACTGCTACTGAGCTGCTCTAAGAGACTCCTCTCTGCAGCCTCAGATGCCTTTACAACACAGTTTACACAAATGGGCTAGAAAATGACAAAGCCAAGGCTTTGCCTTCCTTACAGTTTCCTTTGATCTCCTTCAAGCTATTTACAAACATTTCCCACCCCCTTAAAAACCCCCACTCTGGACAGTTTGGATGAACAGCAGACACCAGTAGATGTGGTTTCAGCAGAAACATACTCACTGTATGCTGGTTACTTGAGGCCAGTCCAGCGTTGAACTGCTCAGCTCATCTTCCTGCTGCTGTCATTCCACAATGCTCTGTGAAATAAAGATGCTGAGATACCTGCTTCCAGGAGAAGTCAATGAGGTATGAAGTCCCAGCAGGCAAGATAAATTCATTCTGGCCCTCCCTGCAGAGAGGTCAGACCTGTGAGCACTCGAGGAGGGATAGCTCCAGGCAGCTCCAGAGCAAATCTGGATTGATCATTTTATAGCATCCCTCTCCTCAGGCAAGAAATGGACCATCTTCTTTTTCTTAGGACAAGGTAGGTTACCAGATTTGAAGTGGTAGGTCTCAGAGCTGGTGCTTGTCCTGAAAGGATCAGCTGGAGCTAGGTGAGGAATCACTGACCTCGTAACAACTCCCCAGCAGCTCTGAGGATCTGTCAAACCTGGTGATTTTTGGATGAATACAGACCAACTGAAACAACAAAAAAGGGAATTGATCTTTTGCATGAAGTGTTTGTCATGTCAGAATGTTACCACTGAGATGAGTTGCCAAACAGCAAACACAGGTATGGTCTTGGGAGCAAGCAGGTGGGAATGGCTGCATTTGCTGTTAGCACAGCCTCTCCTAGGCATGCACAGCCATGGCTGCTTTCAGCAAGGGCTACACCTTTCTTCCCAAAGCCATCCCAGCTGATCAGCTCCTGGTTTACTTTGATTTCTCTGATACAGAAGCAGCAGAAGCTTTCACCTGTACATTGGGCTAAGAGAAAAAAAAGAAACAGAAAGCCAACAGCTTTCCTGTGCTGATCATCTCTCTGGGTTTTAGAATAACCAAAAGACATGGCACTCTTGTCCTGCATTTTATTAGGAAATTAACAGGCTGATTGATAACCTGAAATTACATAGTGAATCTCATTTAAAAAATGTTCAAAATCATGACAATAATTTTGATTTCTATAAAACATAATGCCCAGATACAGTTCCTGTTTCTGGCTGTAAATTTCTACACCTTTAACCTTTACTTACAGCAGAAAGGCTGGATAACTCTAACAGAATCTGGAAAGTTAAATACAGTTTCCTTTTGTCTGCAGTCCAAGTGAAAGAGATGAAATGTTGAAAAGAAAGCCTGGAGTATGAGCAGCACTATGAGAAGGTTCCCTGTGATCTCAGTTCATTCTGCAGTAGTACTTCAGACTGCTCAAAGGTATTTCAGACTGGATGTTAACTGCTGTGCAAAGTTAGAAGGTTTCAGGGCATCAGTTTTCCAGGAGAGGAGGGAGCCTGCTGTGGGCTACCAGCTCTGGCCTGAGGGGAATGGGGTGCTCTGGGTGTGTATGATGCTCAAGGTGCAAAGGGTGATCAATCCATCTACATCTCCCTCTTTTGCCAGAGGTATGGGCTACAACCACCACCACACTGGGCTAAATAGCTTTACACAGAATCATAGAATTACTAAAGTTGGAAAAGCCCTCTAAGATCATCAAGTCCAACCATTAACCTAACACTGCCAAGTCATCACTAAGTGCCATATCTCCACATTTTTTTAACACCTCCAGGAATAGTGACTCCACCACTTCCCTGGGCAGCCTGTGCAAGGGCTTGACATCCCTTTTGGGGAAGAAATTGCTCCTAATGTCCAACCTAAAGCACCCCTGATGCAATCTAAGGCCATTTCATCTACCTGGGAGACGAGACCAACCCCTATCTGGCTCCAACCTCCTTTCAGGGAGTTGTAGAGAGTGAGAAGGTCTTCCCTGAACCTCCTTTTTTCCAGACTAAACAACCTCAGTTCCCTCAGCTGCTCCTCACCAGACCTGTGCTCTAGACCCTTCATCCTGACACTCTGTCAGCTTTAAAGATGTCCCATGTTCAAAGCAGGTCTGATATGGTACATGTAAGTGCTATCTATCTGCAAAGGCTGAATTTCAGCCTCAGGAATCAAAGCCCAAATCCTGCTCACGTTGTGTCTGTGAAACACCAACACTGAGCCAAACACTGCTGGCTGTATTGCAGCTCTCATGTGGGGTAATGTGCACCAACTCTGTGGGTTGGAGCTGAGGCCCTTACTTCTCTGAACTAGAGCTGGCACTTCTCAGTACCAAATCACTCTTGTAGGGAGTTGAATTTCATAAGACATTATCCAGGAAACTATTCCAATTGTCCTGTCATGGGTGAGAGATGCTTTCCTGACCCAGGGCCTCAGTTCCTGTGAGCCTGGTGGATGCTCAGGCAGTGGCCAGCTCAAGCACTTGACCAGCAAGTCCAGACACTTCAGCCTCTTGTACTATGCTTGACAACTGTCAGCTAAAACCATTAGGTTTAAGAAGTAGTGAGCCTTCTTCTTCAAAAGCTATTTCAGGACAAGTACATTCAGACCACTGTGTTTTCTATTTATATATAAAGTCTTTGGCAACAATTTTCTAAAAAGCAGAATAATTTTTTTTCTATGTAATACTTCATTGTCTCCCCATGAAGAACTGATATCTTAAAAAAATCTATAGCACTTCCCACTATAAATAGTATTGATCCAGATTAAGGATTAGTTCCTCCCTGAAGAAAAACAGATTTAAACAAATCTAATCACTGTTTATGTAACAAAGTTAAAAGAAAAGAGCAAATCATTCAGGATGTGGTTTGTCATTCTCTAGAATGTTAGTGTACATTTATACAATAAAAACAACATAAGTTATCCTAGTTTGTTTGAAAATCCTTAGTAGTAGAAACATATTGTTATCTGCAGATCCATAAACAGAATGCACTTCTTCCATCTAAGTTCAAGTATTATTAGAATATTATTATGACTATTATTATTATTAAAGAAGCTCTAAATCTTGGCCATTTTGCCTGTCTGCATTGTTCTGGCCTTTCTGAGCAGTAAGGAGTTGTGATCACCTGTTCATCAACAAACTCAAGGTGGAGCTTCCCCAAGTTGTGCCTGGTGGAAGACAGCCTGGCAATCCTCAGGCTGTTAGGAGAGGCTTTGCAAGAGTGTACTTGAGACTAGTGGTGCAGGTACAGGAGCTGTGTGTTGGATGGCTGATAAACATAAATTCCCTCCAGGTTCTCAACATTCAGTCCCATTTAAAGGAGAAAGGTGGGAAGAACCCAACCCAGACTTCTACCACATCAGGATACATCATCTTCGTTTCTTCTCGGTACTGTCAGTTGCTCGTAGGTGGGCAAGGTGTTATTGGGGAGGAAAAGATCTGAACTGACATTGTTGCCTCTCTGAGATGCTCTGTTGTTCCCCTGATCCACCTGCTGCCGTGAAAGCAGATGATGCAGCATATCTGTAATGAGGTTCAGCTTCTGGTCCATTTGTGTAACCTACACAGGCAAAAGGAAGGGTTGCTCAGTAGCAGCACGTGACAAAATTGCAACCACCCATGTGATACACATGCAGTATTAAAATGATAGCTTTCTCAGTTAGGATCACAACAACCTCTAGGAAGGCACCACAGATGCACAGTTCAAACAGAGCAATGCAATAGGTCAGAGCTGGATGGGGACAGGCCTGCTTAATACCTCTGGTGTGTGCTTTGACACCCATTTTATACCTGGATGGACACATTACAAATGAGCTTTTAAAGAGATGTGCTAGGGCAGAGAACTAAGTCCCAGAATGGAGTTTCATAGGGTTTTTTTTTGTTATTATTGTGTCCATATCTTTTTGAAAACACAAGAAACTTCTAAGATGCTTATATGCCTTAATAGTATCAATATGTCCTAGCAAGTATCTGCTCTACTTGTAGTGACCTCATCAGCTCTAAGTGAGGACTGACTGATGCTCTTTGTTCCATTTGGGCTCAGTTAGCAGCTCAGGCCACAAAACAACCACAGGCATTTTTGCTGCTGTTGGTGTGGAGCAGCAGCTGGGGCTGGGGCTGGCCATGGCTCAGTTGGACACTCTTCTTCCCTCAGTGACACAGCCTTCACTAGGATTGCATTTGAACAACAGGACTCACAGCAAGCCAAAAACTCTCTTAAAGATGGGTGAAAGCAAATTTTTCAGATGGGGGACTGCAGGGGAAGATTGAGCCTGAATCCATAATGCTCATTTTCTTCTGCCTTTAGATAGAATCATGGAATCACAGAACAGTTTAAGTTGGAAGGAACCTTGAAGATCATCTAGTTCCACCACCCCACCATGGGCAGGGACACCTTCCACTAGAGCAGGCTGCTCAAAGCTCCATCCAACCTGGCCCTGAGCACTTCCCAGGGATGGGGCATCTCCCGCTTCTCTGGACAACTTGTTCCAGTGTCTCACTATCCTCACAGTGAAGAATTTCTTCCTACTATCAACCCAAATCTTTCAGTTTAAAACTGTTACCCCTTATCCTGTCACTACACCTCCTTTAAGTCCTGCAAGGCTGCACTAAGGTCTCCCTGGAGCCTTCTCTTCTCCAGGCTGAACAACCCCAGCTCTCTCAGCCTGGCCTCACAGCAGAGGGCTTTCAGTCCTCTGACCATCTTCATGGTCTTCCTCTGGACACACTCCAACTGCTCCAGGTCTTTCTTATGCTGGGTGACCCCAGAGTCAAAGTTCCTTACATTTGTGGTACTCAGAGAAAAATCAAGACTGAAATGTTTCTAGGAGCACCATGGATTCAGCCTCTGGTTTCTTGCATTTTCCAGTCAGGAAGTAACCCTGAGCACTCCTTTTACCTGCTGTGAGAAGCCTCCTCTGTGTCTGAGGGAGCTGTCTCAAGGGGAAGATGGACACTCCCAGCTTCCAAGTCCTGCCTACTCTCTGCCCCTTGGCATGGCCTGCACTGAATTTGGGCAGGCAGAGTCTGCCTTACAGCCTCCTCCAAGCATCATGAGAAAGCCTCAGGTTTGCTGTTGTAGTCTCTGACCCATTATCCACAGGGATCCTAAAACACTAAGTCAATTCTAGCTAAAAAGATGTAATAACATTTGAGAAAGGGAAAAGAAAGTAAGCAGAAGAAAATAATTGTGAGAGGAATAAATTGCTGCCTAAAATATCTGCTAGAAAGTAGTGAAAGGCACATAAAAGCACCAGTGAGAGCATGAGTGGGAGCAATTTCTCTGTGCCTGGCTATCATCCAAGTATCACACAGGATAGTAAAGACAGTAAGGCTGAGCAGAACATCAACAAACCTGGAGGATTTCAGCAGAGACTAAAATGTTTTTCCACCGTCCAGAAAGGGCTGATTTGTTCAAACACTTTGTACAACTGCTAGGGAAGCAGATACAGTGATTGAAAAATATGAGGTGCCAGAGATTTATACTTTGCAGCTGGTTTTGCAAACATTAGGCAAAGCACCCTGGATGGTACATGAAACTTGAGTAGCTCTGGATGGAAAGGGCTGCTGAAAGATGAGAGTCTTCAAAATGAGGAAGCTGAAGAACACATAAGTTCAAGATTTCTAGCAGGAAATACAGATGGAAAATGGAGCAGATCATCAGGTTTTCATTTCATCACTATTTGTGCACTCTGCCTCATAAAAAGGCATGCTCTGCCCCAACAGTGCCCACCACAGATGGCAAACTCAGGATGCTCCTGAGTGCTAGTGAAGCCTGCAGAAAGAGCTCCCTCCTCCAGCTCTCCCTGGACACAGCTGCACTGGAAGGGTGCAGACAAAGAGCTATCTTCAGAGTCCAAAGGACAACTTTTCCTCTAATAAGAAATATCTTTTTGCTCGTTATTCTACAATAACTGAGGGATTTTTCTACATTTATTTCTTAATTTGTGATTCCAGGCAGGGTTTACCAGAGGAAACCCAGACTGAAGATACAGCAGGAAAATATGCATTTAGGAAACTCTTGCAGTGAGGAGCTATTGAACCTGACAGTAGATTGGCCTGAGATCTGGATAGCCCTTCAACAGCTGTGCATCTGGGTGATGAAGTACTGGAGAGAAGTGAGATGTGAATATTCTTGCTGGGAAATAAATTCCCAGAGATAATTGTCTAATTTTTTCTAGGGAACAAGGTTTGGCTGCTGCAGCTGTGGAGTGCAGGAGGCCCACAGAAGCAGAGGCTAATTGCTATCGAGCTGAGCCATGGGAGATAAAAAGCAAAGACCTTTGTCTTCCACACTCCTGCTTATTTGGGCAGGGCCCTGAAGCCACAAAGCTTTTGTGAGGGAGCTCCAGATAGCTGGTTGTGTTTAATTGTTGTTTAATCCGTTTTGTTTTCCAAGAAAGGAAGCCATTTCCCTGTTAGCTCTGCACTGTGAAGGCTTTAAGGCTTTACTCCAAGCCATGCTCAAGTGAGGGGTAAACCTTGGCAATCACACACTTCCAGTGACTTCAGCAGGCTCTGGATCAATCTTGGACTGAATCATCAATCCCAAATAGCAACAGATTCTTCAGATCTTACAAGAGAAGGAGCAGTCTGGATTTCTGTACATTGCTCTGCTCATGCTTCTTGAGGCTGGATCAGCAAAGATGACATTTGCCAATGAGGTGGCTATGGGATGATGTTCCCCATCCTTGGTTCTGCCAAGGAGATGTCTGCTTCTAGTATGAGATGTTTCAAAGAGAGAAGTAAAAGCCACTAGGAGGCAACTTCTACTGCCATGCCAGACCTCTGATGGACAAGGCTTGCTGGTGAATGACCTTGCTTCTTAGCATGCCCAGTCTGCTGTGTGTCATCCAAACACACATCCTGAAATCCATCATTCCCTCATTTGCTGCAGTGTTACCTATACCCACCAGAAACATGCCAATGTGTGCAGTACCCTTTTCATTAAGCTAGCTCTGTGCACTTGGCATGGACAAGAGGATCATCTCCCCCTGAAACATACTTGCAAACACATTTACTTGATTAGAAATTAGCTATGATGCCAGAATGAATCAAAGTAAAGCAAACAGAAAAACTGCTGATGTTGCTATAATCTTAACTGCTTTGGACAACTCTGATCCCTCTACTTAAAACAGCAAACAGTGCTAATTACTTAGAAAAATAACTCAGACTGACTTGTTTCTTTTAGGAAAAACTAAGCAAGCTATTTCTAGTTGATTTATATTTCATTAGAAGCATGATGTTTGGATGATCAAATTCTTTATATGCAAATAATTTCCTTTGTATTTTATTGGGCAGAGGAAGCAGTGTTTGAAACTTCAGAAACTACACACCACAGTTATTCCTACTGAAATAGTGTATGAAAACAGGACTTTTCCATCCTCTGAGATAAGTTTTGTTGTTTGTTTTTTTTTACAAAAAGAACCAAGAATCATAGATTGAGCACAGATGGAGTGAGTCAGATTTAAGCAAGTTTTGAACCTAATGCCTAGAAATGAATAAAGCAATTCCATCCATGCAGGGCACTGAGAAAAAAAAAACCCAAACAGCTCTTCACAAAGGCTGGAAGATGAGAGCACAAACCTTAAAGAGCACATCAGGAAGAAGTGTAGCTATGGTACAGACCATTTGTTTTGCTCTGCCTAAAAACTATCCTGACACTCCACACAAAAGACTAGTGGTGATGGCATAGGTCCTGTGAAGCACAGGGTCCTCTGAGGTCATGGTTTCAGGAGCAGCAGTCCTCTCCAGCTTGATATCAAGAGACCTGCCTGCCTTTAGAAAGCTATAAAGGCATTTCAAGAGGTGCTAGTGAACACCACAGAGATGGTTCTTGTGATGAAAGGAGAGAAGAAAATAAGCAGCAAATTAGCTAGTTCAATTCTGCAGATCTTCTCATTACATTATTTTAAGTGTCCTGTAATTTCAAGCATCATAACAAATTCATGGTTATGATCCAGAACATCAAATGTTACAGTGAACTTCTTTGTTTTGCCTTTCTTCTTGAAGGAAGGTTATCAGTATCAGGCAACACTTGAGAAAACAGCAAGTGTCTCCTGCAAGCAAGGGTGTGATTATATAAATCACATTTTGCTTTGGTGGGCTCCATCCTATTTAAGTTCTTGAGAATATCTGAGGAAACTTCAGACAGTAGCTTCCCTGTCTCTTCTTCTTGCTCAGTCTCTACCCATTTTGGTGTCTCAGTGGGCATCTGCACAGAGGATTTATTTTAAATATTGCTCTAGAGTAGTGGTAGGAGAGACCAACAATTTTAGTGTGATGACCTCCAGAAGTCCCTTCCAACCCAAACCATTCCAGGATTAGTTTCTCTCTTCAAGCATATGACTCTTCAAAGACCATGGAAAGAGTCTACCTTCTATTTGCAGTACCCAAGATCCCAGATTTTGTGAATCTCCTTATGAGAGCTTCTGGCTTTGATGTGTTTATTTTGTTGCTGGAGATTAGGCAGGAGACTTGCTGGAGGTTACCTACTCCTCACTGAGGTGTTTATAGGAGAATGTAATCTGCATGAAGGAAGATTTGTTCTGCAGACTGTCTGCACTTTCTCTTGAGGGCTGGCCAGAGAAGGGAGTGTGAGGGTGGGTGCTGGCTGGGGGAAGGCCAGAGGAAGTGGAGCCAGGGAGAAAACACTCTCCTCTACTCTAAGATTACTCATCCTTAGAAAAACATAAGGCTAAGCTTCTGAGGAAACCAAATGGTCATGTTTTGAGGATTGCAAGTGACAAGTCACTTTCTAGTCAGTGAAAATATTATATGAACACCACAACCAGTGTCATAACTGACAAATAAAATGGGTAACTTTGAGACAAGAAGCATCTTGGGAAAGAAAGGCACTTGCTACAGCTCTCTTGCATAAAGCTCTCAGTGCCAGTCTCTGCTTCACTTTGAGATACCAAAAAATGTTTTATTTTCTCAGTAAGTCGAGACTGTTTCTGGGCTTATCATACTCTGTACTTTTACAGCACAGTACCCTTTGCAGTTCAGGTGCCAGAGCACTGGCCCAGGCTGCCCAGGAGCCTGTGGAGTCTCCTTGTCTGGAGCCATTGCAGAGCTGCCTGGACACATTGCTGTGTGAGCTGGTCTAGGTGCTCCTGCTCTGGCAGGGGGGTTGCACTAGATGAGCTTTCTAGGGCCCTGCCAACCCCTAACATACTGTGATTCTCCTGCACTTCCCAAAAGTGTCCAAAAGCCCTCTTTGTTTTTTGCAGCAGTAACCCTTAAATGACTGCTGCTAATTCACCATCCTTCAGGGTGTATTGCTTGTGCTTTCCACAGAGGGTGATGACCTTGGACTGGGAAGAAGCTTCTGAGTCGCTGAGTCAGGGTCAGAGCTCAGAAACAAACAGGACTTATAAGCTGGTCTCTGGCTCTGATTCTCCAGATACCTTGGTCTCAGTCAACTGCTGTTAAAAAGGGCTTGACTTGGCACAGAAAATTCCTAATGCACCATACAGAAAGTCTGCTTTGTCACATATTTTTCTTAATTACACCAGGAAGTAAAACAAAGTAGTTAACACCAGCATGGAGCTGTTGGATTACTACTACAGTTGTGGCATTTTAAAGTAACTTTTGTTTGTTTGAAGAATTCTGCTCTGATTGTGCAGCAAAAGCTCTAGGGAACCAGCTGCTCAAGTGCTAGGAAATGGAGAAATGACAGGCTTGATTTATGCATTCCTTCTTTCCGTTAGAATTGGGAAAGCAATTTTGATAAGCAAGTAACTACACTGCAGAGAAATCCTTGTCCTTTCCCCCAAAGCAAAAAAACACCCCATCTTTTTCTTAAAAGCTTCCTCCAAGTTTCTGGAGATATGACACCCACTGGTTAACTATTCACTCAGCTCCATGGCTTTCATGTGGATTTGCTCCTATTCTTAGCAGAGTGGAACTCACAAGCAGAAAGACATTTGTCACGTTAGACATCTCCCTGGAACTCCACTGGAAACCAAGAATAGTAAGAGACATGCTCTGACAGGTCAAAACCTGAACAAACTCTATGGAAAAGCCACTCTGGTAATATGTGATTAAATAAATAATAGAAAATACAGCATATATGTCCTGAAACACTGAATCTTGGCAGCATGCTTTTATGACTGCCTCTTTTATGATATTGCCACTTCCCCCCAAATGAAAATGAAGATCTAACCTTCAGGAGCAGCTGAAGATGATGTTACTCAGTAAAACAGAAACCTTCCCAGTTATCTTTGACTATACCCAACCACTTACACACAACTCCTGTTCATAATCCTTATGCAAATCAATGCTGCAGAGCAGCAGCAGGCAAAAGCTCAGGTACAAGAGGAACTATTCAGTGAGACCTACAAAGAAAGCAGAAGCAACAACAGATGCTGTGCCTATGTAAGAGAGCAATTCCTTCAATTCCTTAAAATATGAGAAATGACAGCTATTACTACTATAGCTAGTAGTAGTAATAGTAATAGCTAGTATGACAGCTATTTGACAGCTCTTTCATTAAGGGTGATCCTGCTCTGGCAGGGGGGTTGGACTAGATGATTTTTCTAGGGCCCTTCCAACCCCTGACATACTGTGAAAATATGAGAAATCAACAGAAATCAAAAGTACAAATACACAAGTTGATTTGGTTTTTATATGTCACCTTCATAAAATTCTCTGGGTATAACTTGCTGCTTGACTAAAGGAAGCAAAGTGAGATGAATATATACATCTCCTAACAAGGAGGACAGTAGGATGCTGGCAAATGGAAGAATTAAGTTATGGGAGAGTGAAATACACTTGGCCATGGACTGTTACAGAGCAGAAGACCTCAAAGAGTGGAAAGCTTTTGGGGCAGTGCTTATTTCAGAAGTGCAGAGGATTCAGAAAGGCCTGAGAGTAAAAAAAAAAAAATTGGAAAGGGATAACCTAAAATGCTGCTAGTCAGGATAGAAGTGAGGAGCATGATGGATGTGGCTGGAGGAGATGGTAAGAAGCAGACTAGATACGGCTGTTGACTTGAGAAGAGAGAGCTGAGAGCAGTGACCTCAGTTCAGAGCTTTCCTTGCTGCTATTCACAACTTCTTGCAAAAAGATTTGGCTTATTTCAAACACCCAAACCACTGTAAATCAGCTCTTCCTGAGAATCTAGGGGTCCCTGTGCTTGCTCATTGCTCCCCAAGCTCCCAGGCCAGTCCTGCTGGCCCTGCAGCTCTGAGTGCATGCCCAGATGTGCACAATGCTCACACATCTATCTGCCATCCACAGGGCTATAGCCAAGCAATTCAAATTTGTGGTTGACTCTTGTGGTAGATAAATGAGACAAGACTCAAAAACACATGGAAATTTTCAAGTTAGGACAGTGTCCAAAATCCACAGTCTTTGGCCCAGCACTGCCTCAGGATACAGCAATTTTTTCCCTCTAAAATATTACAAAGGTCAGATATTTATTTTTTTAACCCTTTCCTCTAAACTAACAGAGTATCAGTAAATGAACAAGGGAGCTTGGAATGTTTTTCTCTCCTTGTATGAAGACAGAAAAGTGAAGTTTAGGATCTTGCCTCTAAATATAACTTTTATCAGAAGCTACTAAAGAAGATAAAATCCTCCTAACCAAATAGTCTGGATGCTTCAAGAATTTGCTTATCTTCATTTATATACCCCCACCCTCAAGAAATCATCTCTCTTTGACCAGACACAACTGTCTTCCATCTCCATTGAAAACTAAACTAAGACACAAGCTGGTAAGAACAGAGGGAATATTCTTCCTGAGAAGTCAATCAAGGATATCAAAAGTATGAGGAGTTTATGCATTCACAAAAATCACTGGACACCCATCTAGCACCATCACTATAAGGTTTCCCAAATGATCCTTAAATTGAAGTTCAGCCTT
The DNA here is from genome assembly GCA_013396975.1 of Bucco capensis. Lineage (NCBI taxonomy): Eukaryota > Metazoa > Chordata > Aves > Piciformes > Bucconidae > Bucco > Bucco capensis. The sequence goes on from VWZO01014063.1 coordinate 641,574, forward strand.
ATGGAGGATGTCAAACTGCGTTGAGATAACATGAAATAAAAGGGAAACCCTTATCTTCATGTGATACCTGAAAGGAGGTTGGATCGAGGGGGAGGTTGGTCTCTTCTCTCAAGTAACAAGTGATAGGACAAGAGGAAACAGCCTCAAGTTGTGCCAGAGAAAGTTTAGGTTGGACATCAGGAAAAACTTCCTCCCCAGAAGGGTTGTCAAGCCCTGGAAGAGGCTGCTCAGGGCACTCACTGGTGGAGTCACCATCCCTGGAGGGACTGAAAAGCCAGGGAGATGTGGTGCTGTGCTTTAGTGGTGACCTGGCAGTGCTGGTTTGTGGCTGACTTGATGATCTGAAAGGTTTCTTCCAATCAAAATGATTCTATGAATGTTTTGGATATAGTTATGGTGGTGATTTGCACACCTTACAGCCAAAGCACTGTGTGAACCCTCGGGTACCTCTAGAGCAGAACACTGCACAAAGTGGGAAAAAATGAGGCAAAGAAGTTAATTTCCTACCTTCAGACACACTAAATATCTTCAGTTTGGAAGAAGTTAGCTCTAACAAAATCTTAAAAATCTTTTCCCCTGTCCTGGGCAGCTCTTCAGCTCACAAAGAACACTGCAAAGCCCTTTCCTGTTGTTCTATAATGAGACAGAAGATTGGAAAACTGATTGCTTTCTCCTTCTCAATCACCTTCTTGTTCTATGTTGTGTCCTTCTAGCTGAGCACCCAGGTACCTATCTGCATGGGAAATAAAAGACTCTCTGTTTAGCTAACAGGCACTTAGACATTTCAGCTGCTTCAGTTCCACAGATGTGAAGAAAACTCCCTGTGGTACTTGCCTCTGGAGGACTCTTTCTGCTGGTTTAATCACACTACTACAGTCTCTGAACATCACTCCTGAGTTCTGCTGTCAGAAGTTTGGCTATCAGACAGCAGCTTTCTCCTAGCTGTAGGTTCCTCTTTCCACTGGGGATCAGTGGCATATTTACAACACACTTTAGGGTTAAAAAAAAAAACAACTGTAGAAGACCTAACTAGTGTAAAAATACATCCCAAAGTCTCCTCCACAACAAAGTAAACCCCAACCCAACCCTCCTAGCACCCTCATCAATTAACAAAAACAAAAGGGACTAATATTGACCTCTCTCCAAAGGGGAATGTTTTGCTTCTTGAATCCTTGGCTCTGGCTCTCGTATGATACTGGGACTATGACTAATAACCTCTTGCCAGAGGACTGCTGATAATTTCACCATTGAGTAGCTGTTCTCCTTCTGGATCCTCATAGTATGCACTTCAGTTGCCAAGACTTCATTTTTAAAAAAAACCCCAAAGGATAAGATATACACTCATAATCCCCAGTGTTAGAAAGGCATTTTTCAGCTTTAACAGTTAGGTTTTTGCCTGACAATTTTTCCTCCTTCCTCCAAACTGTTATTTTTCAGATGCCTGCTACAAAACACAGTTCCTTTTTGCCTTTCTTGCCTCTCAAACACTTTTCCTAATTCAAAACAGATTTGAGGCTGCTGCTCTCTTCAAAGGAACTGTGCCATGGAGCACTGAGAGCTCGGGCAGCATCACTTAGGCTATGCCTCTTGCTTCACCCCAAGGAGGGATCCATACTGCTCCTCGAGGGGCAGAAACCAAGCTAGGTGCACTGGGCTCTCTGCTTAGAATCCCAAGTGACACACATCCACAGGTTATGGATCTGACCCCTCATGGCACAGAATCCTAGAATGGTTTGGGTTGGAAGGGACCTCTGGAGCTCATCTAGTCCAACCCCCCTGCAGTGGCCAGGGACATCCCCAACTAGAGCAGCTTGCCCAGAGCCCTGGCAAGCCTCACCTGCAATGCCTCCAGGGATGGGAACTCAACCACCTCCCTGGGCAACCTGGGCCAGTGTTCCACCACCCTCGTGGGGAGGAACTTCTTTCTAATATCCAGTCTAAACCTACTCTTCTCCAATTTCAAACCATTGCCCCTTGTCCTTTCACTGCAGGCCTTTGCAAACAGGCCCTCTGCAGCCTGCTTGGAAGTTCCCTTTAGGTCCTGGAAGGTCACTAGTAGTTCCCCTGAAGCCTTCTCTTCTCCAGGCTGAACAATCCCAGCTCCCTCAGCCTGTCCTCAGAGCAGAGGTGTTGCAGCCCCTGAGCATTCTCGTGGCCTCCTCTAGACCTGCTCCATCAGCTCCATGGCCTTTCTATTGCAGGAGTAGGGAAGGGCACCATGATCTGCTCTTTGCTTACAATGTTAACAAACAAGATGACTTCAAGAAAAGATCCTTTTTTCACATCCATAATCTGCTCATAATTACTCAATACTCAGTTACTCCATGGGTCAAAAAGGACATAAACTCCTTTGTACTTAAAATGAGCTTCAAAGAAATAATAATCAAGTGACAACTTCTGCAGCAATCAAAACTAGAAGGGGAAAAAGAGTTGGGGAGAGGAAGGGAGAGAGAAGCAATTATAACAAGAGTGAGTTTTGAGATTCCCTGAGGGCTGCTGGTAATTAAACCAACGGCAACATGAATCTCTGTTTGATGTGGTCACAAATTTCTTTTCAAAAGAAAAATCTTTAAAAAGAGTCTTTCAAGAGAAATTTTTAGAGAACAAGCTCAGCATGAATAATTAGACCAGCAATACTTTGATAAATATTATTATGGAGAAGTCATTTATGGGCCATGGCATTTGAAGGTTAGGAATCTTGGTGATGAATAAAGGTGGCAAGTTTGCACCCATTCTGAACACACAACCAGGGCTCTACTCTTGTATGTCTGAGTTTGCTCCTCAGAAAGGAAGTGGCCTCTTGTTTTGCCATTGCATTAAGCTTTACAAAGATACAGATGAAAGACAGAAAATTTCAGTGGGAAAGGCTCAGTGGAACGAAAGAAAACCACCCAAAATTCCAAAGGCACTTGTCATTCCCAGGGGCTGCACACAGATCAGAGGTGAAATTTATTGGTGATAAAATGTCTGTGAGCCTTCTCTACTCTCCTAGCCCTTCCAACCACCCTTCCATTCTGCTGGAAACATACCCTTGCAAGTATCTCCTTCAGAGCACTCTAAAAACAAAAATGCTTTCATTTAGTAGAACTGTCATCATCCACCAAAATTACTGAGTGCCAGAGAAGACACAAGTGCTCTGCACTCGCGAAAATCAAGTTGCCTTGTACACCCCAAACCCACATTTCACTTGTTTACTGACCAAAAAGTGGAGGCAGATACAATCAATCACAAGTCAGCAAATAACCAATGACTGAACTAGAATGTAATATATTTATCAGAGGAAACCCAAGTTTAAAAGGAGAAGAAACTGCTTGTTGGCTGTCATGGTATCATTCATAAAGGCAAACTAGTAGATCTTATGGATACCAGGAGCAAAACTATAACAAAGGCAACCAACTGCTAATGAAGAAGGGTTTTCAGTCAAATTTCACGGGTCATACAAAGTCATTACCATGCCTGCAGGAGCTCAACGGCTCTGCCAGTTGAATTTGGGAGAAATGAAGTGATTATTTGTTATGCATTTTGTACTTTTAGACATTTTTCTTTACATTCCAAGTTCTGAAGCCAACCTGCTACATGAAGATCCCAACTGCTCTTCCCAGAGTTCGACTCTAACCCCTCCTGCAGAGGAACCCTTGCAAACAGGTCTTCAGTGTACACCAAAACCTCACAAATGAGATTTTAAAGACTCTGATATCTGTTTTGATTTGTTGGGTTGGTTTTTTTTAAATTGAATACAACCTTATGGCTTCAAGCCAATTTCCTAACACTCTGGGGGTTTGACTCATTTTGAAAACTAAGAGATTGTTTGGCTGCTGCTAGTAACAAGTTCTGCATGGGTTAACTTTCCAAATTGGTTCCATTGCAGGTTTGCCTCTGGTTTTGAGTCAGTTAAAATATCAAGGCTCTTCTCTGTAACATTTTAAGCTATAATGACTTCAAAAGTAAACAAATGTTTCTGATAAAATAATGCGTTTGGAAAACGCAATGGATAACAAAAAATCCTTTGTGCTTTTCTTTGTCAGTAACAACTTCTAGGAATCTAGCCAGGCTGGGCAGTTATTTGGCCTGGTGACTCAAAAAGTAGATCTATTGGCAGTGTAAGCAACTGCTCAGGGATGGAAGCAAAAGGTTGATTAATCATCACAACAGGCTTGAAGATGAAATGATCTGCCCAGCTCCAGATGTTAGGTGTGTGTCCACCTCTTGCTGTTCTTCTGGTTCATAGGCCTAGTTACACAGAATCACAGAATTGATTGGGCTGGAAAGACCTCCGAGATCATCAAGTCCAACCCTCCGTCAACTCTAATCCATTTACTAGATCATGGCACTCAGTGCCACATCCAATCTTCGTTTAAAAATCTCCAGGGATGGTGAATCCACCACCTCTCCAGGCAGGCCATTCCAATGCCTGATTACTCTCTCTGTAAAGAACATTTTTCTGATCTCCAACCTAAATTTCCCCCGGCAGAGCTTGAGCCTGTGCCCCCTTGTCCTATTGCTGGGTGCCTGAGAGAAGAGACCAGCTCCCACCTGGCTAGAACTTCCCTTCAGGTAGTTATAGACAGCGATGTTCTTAAGATAATGAGGATCACTACTGTTCAAAACAAAAAGGACTTGGGCTTTGTAATTTTATCCTGTGATAGAGGAGGTTTCTGCACAAGATAAGACAGTACACACAACCTAGACATGGTGAAACACTGGAAGATCCTTCAGGCAGAAGTGATGACAATCTTGCCCGCAAAGCTTTGTGACATTTCCCTTCTCCACTCCCACCTCTGAGCAGAACTGTTACCAGTTACACAAAGGAGGAGCATGGCAGTGTTGCTGGTTCTCTCCCCTCAAGCCTCTGCCATTCAGGGCTGCTCAAATCAATAACAAAATGTGGCTTCTCTGTGATGGAAGGCAGCATCTGTTTCACAGCACATGGTGACACTCCATAGCATTTACAGATAGGAACAAAGAGTAGTGATGATCAAAGGGCAGGACAACAGCAGGCTGGCAGAAAGAAGCTACCCAGCCCTGTCAAAGACAAAAGAGTGCTACAGGATTTTCAGTGGCTGCAGGTGATGATGGTCCTCATCAGAGGGAGCAAGTTTGTCCTGGGCATCAGTCAGGAAGGACTTCANGAGACATCACTTCAATTGTCATCTATATGATGGTCCTCATCAGAGGGACCAACTTTGTCCTGGGCATCAGTCAGGAAGGACTTCATTGACAGTGACACTGTGGGATGGGAACACCAGACAATCAGCACCTTGCTTTCTGAAGCAAGCTGCAGCCTGCTCCTGCTAGAGAGTGATCATTTGTGTTCACAGAAGCCAGATGGTGCTTTACTTGGAAGAGCTGAGCATCACCACACAAACTGGTTTAGCTGCAGGCATTTCTTATTTTCCCTCTGCATATTTTTCTTGAAAGAGTGAAGGAGGTTACTATGAAGTTATTTCATTCTTCTGCTAATCTCTTTTGCTAAGTAGTATCTTTCCCCCTCGTCCAACAGCCAGAGCCATCAGCTACTCTAGAGAAATTAATTCACCCCTAACCATGCAACCTCTGTCAGACAGCACCTACTAAGGACTTTACAGATTAAAATGCTACCAGCATTCTGAATTAAAGAAGACATTTTCATCTATTTTCATGGATTTAGCAAATAATTTTTGCTCTGATATGTGAAAGGAGTTAAATTCAGTCTCAAGCCTCACAGCTCCTTTCAGGTCTAAGTTGCTCCTTTTTACTTTACAGTACCAGCATTGTTGATTTATATATTCAAAGTAATAGTCTTTTCAAATCAAGAAATAATCTTCTCCAATTGTATCTAAGTTTTAAGACAGATGCTGAACAACAGTGGGAATAATAAAAATGCTAATAATACCAAGTGCTTCTGTTTTCATTTGTGACCCCCCCATGCCTCACAATGCTTTATGATACTCAGTGCTCATGGCTGAGGAGTTGAACACAACAGAAGGTGGAACAAGTCACCTCAAGTCCTACAGAAGATGATGTCTGAGTCAAGAACAGCAGGCACAGTGCCTGAAAAACCCACAAACACCACAGCAAAGCATCTGCCTAGATGGGGCATGGGCTGTCGTGCTAACACAAGTGTCTGACACTGCCTTGTAAAAGCTGATTTACAGGGAAGGCAGAGGAGGTCTGGTTGCACTTACTCCTGGCTGCCTCAGACAGTGCTCCCAGTGTACATGTGCAAGTGAGGAGACCATATGTGACCTGCCCTGATAGGCATTATTTATATAACAGTTCCACTGACTGGAAAACTAGTAAATCCAGAGCCTGCACATGATGTGCAGACACATAATCACAAATATCACTTGATCTTGATTCTTTGCATTTTATTTATTTGCAAAACAGAGCATCTAGTACAACAGCAAGATCATTGGCTGCTTAAAGAAGATGCTGCTTTAAATCACAGAGTTTTCCCACCTAAGTGTCATTTTCCAGGGAAACATTTCTACATGAATATTTCACATAGGTCAAACTTTGTCAAGCTCTTTTGTGACACAACACAGGGCTGCAAGGTGCTCAGTACTCCCCTGACTCCCTGAGTGCCCTGAGCTTTCCAGGGAGGAAGATTGATGTATTTGGGAAGAACTGTATGTGAAACACACAGTCTACAACTTTCCCTAGGAGTGACTGCACAATATGTCAAAATCAGGTTTCTTATGTATCGTAACTATAGTTTACTTACAATTCCACAGTTAATTCAGGGCTTGTGCTGGACAAAGCAGCTTGCCATGTGTAGAAAACAACACCAACTCAATCTTTGCAGACAGTCCTAGCACCTAAAAATGCTTTTGTTTGTCCAGTGAACACCTCAGGGGTCACTGCTGATGGCAGAGGTCTGAAACCAGTGTCCCCAGGGGACAACCAGCACTCTGCTTCTAGAGCATTGCCAGACTAGGCAACCAGCAAAGACACTCACACTGTGAGTGAAAGACTAATACCTCATTGCTGGGAACAAGAAGACAGTCCAGAACACTTGAATGAATTGAGGAAAGGAAGAGAGCAATCAGATATTGTTGTTGATATCTGAAGTTCAGTGCTATTTTTAGATTTAGGCATATGTTGTTCTGACTTCCATGCAAACGACAGCTTTTTTTCCATCTCTTATTGTATACCAATATCTGACCCAGCAAAACTTAGAAATGTCAAATAATATCATTTATTCACTTTGTGATTCATAAGTACTGCTTACATACCTAAAATTACTCTGGAACTGAGATGGAGAGGTCAGCATCAATTTCCTCACTGATGTCCTCTGCAGTTGTGCCCAGACAGTCCCTGCTCACACTGATGATGCCCTGTGCTGGTACCTCCCTTAGCTTGGTATGCAAAACTTGACAGACCAATAGTACACAGTCTGGAAACCAGTATCTAACAGGGCAGAGGGGCCAGAGATACCTGCATTTCACATTCCCCTTCTCCTCATCTGTCAGACTGCATGGAAAATCCATCAGCAGCTCTTCCCCTGGGATGTCACAGAGTGGAAAGTTACTTTAGGTGAGTGCTTCATTCACTGACACACTCTCCAAGGTGTCATGCTGTCCTCACTACAGAAGTGACACTTGCTACCAAAGGTGAGGAGCATGGATGGGGCAGGCAGGGTTAAGAGCCATGCTGCACCCCAGTACCACCCAGCTGGGCAAGTACAAGGGGAGGTGGAGAAGAATCTGTCCAGACACAGCAAAGAACAGGAGCAAGGGCAGAAAGAAAAATGGAACAAGGGCACAAAAGGGATCTCTGAGGTGTTCAGTATTTCCACAACTGCCTCCTGTGTGAATTTCTTAGAAGTTTTCAAGGATGCAAATCATAGAATCATAGACTCCTAGAATGGTTTGGGTTGGAAGGGAGCTCTGGAGCTCATCTAGTCCAACCCCCCTGCAGTGGGCAGGGACATCCCCAACTAGAGCAGCTTGCCCAGAGCCCTGGCAAGCCTCACCTGCAATGCCTCCAGGGATGGGAACTCAACCACCTCCCTGGGCAACCTGGGCCAGTGTTCCACCACCCTCGTGGGGAGCAACTTCTTCCTAATGTCCAATTTAAATCTACTCCTCTCCAATTTAAAACCATTGCCCCTTGTCCTTTCACTGCAGGCCTTTGCAAACAGGCCCTCTGCAGCCTGCTTGGAAGTTCCCTTTAAATGACCAAACACACCAACTCTTTACAAGGTGCAGTCAAGGTAAATTGATTCATGTTCTATCCAATGATCTCTGAACTGTTTAATCTGTATTTCATCTTGTCACTCACACACACAGACTACAAATTTCCATGGATGTGTAGATGCAGATTTTTCTCTACCATTTGTGTAACCCTTTCCAGTCAGATTCAGAAGGCAACAGCAGAAAAAACCCACCCTGGTGCTCTGTGTCCAGGAACCTCCTTGTCCCCCTGCACTGTGACTCAGGATCTAGACACACTTCACAACAACGTCTCCTAAATATACAAGAGTCCCAATTGGCTTCTCTTTCACCTCAGATTAAATGAGGAGTGAATTTATTGATGGCAATGGGATTAAGATAATATAAATGGCCTGAAAACACAGATCACTGTTAGCACTCACAAGAGCACCCTCCAAAGGCTTGTCTGCTTGCACACAACATATCCCCTGCAGTAATAGCACATAGTAAATAGCACATCCTACTGCAAAGAACTCATATGAGCAAGGGGTGCAGTCTTTAAAGCACATCTCTCTTCTGTGCACACAGAGAGTGTGTGACCCCCAACCCTGTCATACAAATTCTAGCCATGTCTTCTATTATCCACATTTCCTAAAACTTCTCAGCTTCATAGAAAACATACTACAAAAGGAAAAAAACTGAATAAACAGAACAACAGCAACCACAAAAAAACCACCCCAAACCCCAAAACCACAACACCAAATTCAAACAGGAAGCATCAAACCTGGCTGAGGACATTCACTGGAACCTGGCAGGGTATATAGAGAGGAACTAGAGTTTTGGAAAGAAATTTTAGCCTAGACTGTAAAAGTACTGATAACTAAAAGGTTATCTGAAGTGCCATTTAAAGAAATGTGTTGGCATTGTTTTCAGCTCCAGCAACCCCAAGGCCACATGTAAAGCCCTGAGCTGCAGGATAGCAATGAGTTTGTGAATCAGGACTGTAAATTCCCCGTGCTGGGAATGTGGGAGCCATCAGGAGCACACAGGATTGAGTCAGCAGTTACCAAGACACATACATACAGCATGGGCCACTCCAGTCTCCAAACTACCATTTATCATTTCCTGAGAGAACAGTTTCTTGGCAAGGCTCCTTTCAAAACATTTTTTTTCCAAAACAACCAACCCTTCCAGCAGGCAATGAATACCACTGTAATTTGGTCTATTTTTTGTATCAAGGAGACGATGGGCTCTGGTTTTCAGTTAATTAAAGAAACCTTCTTTTCAGCTTTCCAAGGGCTTGTTTGCAGCTGGGTAGATCCCACAGTGAGCCAGCTCTAAACCACTGCCAGTCTCAGACTGAACCATATGGAGATGGAGGAAAAAACCCAACCCTAAAGCATGCACAAAGCCATGGGTTGAAGCTGCAAAGCCCAGCTTATATAACATCAAATTTGGTTGTCCTGCCAAACTGATAACTTGGATGACAATAGCTGTCTTGGCCTTGACTGCATTTTCTACTCCTAAATGTGTAATGGCTCAGAGCTGCCTGTCAGAATTTCAACTCCATCTGTTGTTGTTATTATTTCTACTACACACCAAGAGCACTTAGGGACCTTGTCTGAGATCAGAGCCCCACGAGCTCGGAGTTGTCCACACACACACACACATGAAAAATGCATGATCTAAAGAGATGAGCATAAACAAAGCTTGTATTTTCATTCCTGTCCTATACATGTGGGACTGAGATACAGAGAGATTAAATGTCTTGCCTGTGCTCTCACACACAAAAATCTCTGAGGCAAAAATTACGAGTTGAACCAAACTTTCTAAGTTCAAACCAACTTGGTCTTCCTTCATTAACCCTCTGTGGACTAACCACACCACTTCTCAAATCTGCATTTATAAGGTGAGACATCAGAGCTTTGCTCAGCCTTTGGGCATGCAGGGGCTAAGCATGGGTGGGGAATGACATGCAGCTAACCTCTTGCAAGAAAATATATATATATATATGTTCACATCACAACAGTTACTTGTGGCTTTGCTTTAGAGAAAATCAAACTTTGGAAATAAAGTTCCCTGTTTTGATTTCCTGTTTGGTGAAGGAAGTTTGGGCTCTACTATTTCTCTGCAGGGTCCTTTCTGTGTGCAAGCAGCCCCAGAAACAATAAACTGTGCCATGCTTCATGAAAAAATGTAAATAATCACTTAATGGGTTTCTCTAAACATCTGACCTGCTGTTCACATGTTCTTACTGAAAAAAAGGAAAAAAAAAAAGACAGTACTTAGATATGATTTAGTAAAGAGCTGTTGTAGAGCTATTCTATTACTTTGTCTTCAGAAGACTTTTGTCTTCTGAAAAAAACAAGTAGTTTTCTACTTCAGAAGCAGTTTTCTTCTGGTAATCAAGCTGTTTTATTTACTTTTTAAATTGTTATTTAGAATCATAGAATATCTCAAGTTGGAAGTGACTCATAAGGATCATTGAGTCCTACTTTCTGCTCCTCACAGGACTACCTAAAGCTAAACCAAATGACTAACAGCATTGTACTCTCCTGGAACTCCAGGAGGCTTGGTGCTGTGAGCACTTCCCTGGGGAGCCTGTGCCAGTGAGCAGCCACCCTCTCAGGCAAGAACCTCTTCTAATGTAATGTCCAACTTGGACTCCCCTGATGCAACTTCATACTATCTCATTGTGTCCTATTGCTGGTCACCAGAGTGAGGAGATCATCTCCCTCTCCCTGCCCTCCTCTACCACAGGAATGTGTGATTTCACCAAGTCTTACTTGGGCCACACACAGTCTGACAATCCCTTGTGGTCTCCTGTGGCCCCTGGTGCCATAACTGTGCCCACAGCAGAGGGAGCATTAAACTCATTGCCCACGGGAAAGTGTGGGGAGTGATCCCCATGTTCCTAGAATCCTTGGATGGGTAGGATGAGCTCATTAGCCTTCTGGCAGTCATCCTAGGAGAGGGACAACTCTGATTCCAAACCCAGGCAGATGGAGCTCATTTAGCCCTGTAAGGCCTTCCAGCTAAGAGGTTAAACCTCCGTCCTAAGGACTTGGCTGCCAGCGTCCAAGCTTGCTAGGCCCTGGCAGATGAACCTTAGGACTAAAGGGTGGGTCCAGCTCTGTGCATGCTGTGTCTCACCTAAAAAAAATCCCTAGTGCAGGCTCAAGGGTGCTATCTGCTATCCTCTTTTTATCAGCATGCTTGGAAAAGGCGCTGAGGAGGAGCATGGATGGAGCCCTCCCTGGAGCTTCGTTCGTGAAGCCTAGCCACGACAACGTCTTGGGCCACACAAGAAGTCAAGTTTTTGGTTTGTCAGTGGTTGGTTGATTTGTTGTTTTTTGGTTTTTTTGTTTGTTTGTTTTGTTGTTTTTTTTAAGAGAGAAATTAGGACAAGTTCCAGAGAAATTTCAAGTCCTCACTCCAAAGTATGGAGGTAGGAGAGCATCTCCAAACACAAGATTTAAAAATCATCACAATAATATGGGCAAAATTACCTGTCTCTTCCTATCTTCTTGGAATGGCTGAAACTTTTCAGCTGAAATATTCCCCAAAATTTTAGTCTGAGATGCCCAAAATAAAAACCTTAAGGTCAGAAGGTTAAAGTTGCACACAACTAACCTGAAGTCTTAAAGTAGGAAATGTCTTATAAAGTTTTGGTAAGGCTCCAAAGTACTTCCAGTGCCCAACAACAAGCAGGTGAGTACACATCATAAATCCCCAAACACATTTTCATAGGAGACAAACTGTGCTTCATTACTTGGCTTCAATACCACATTTTGGGTTACTTTCACAGAAAAGTGGACTCTTATTACTTGCCTTGGTCAGTAAATTGTGTTTCTGTTGTATGGCAAATTACCTATATCACAATCTTTTAAACACCTCAACTTACTGAGATATTCCAAGGAGTGGAAACCATAAACTCTTTTGATTTGGAAACAGGTAAATGGCTTTAGCTTCATCACGAATGTTGATAGTATTGAAACATTTCATTATAAAAAGCAAAAACCTTATCACTACCCCAAAGTGCCTAAAAGGAGTAAAAAGACCACAAAAAAATGCAGACTGAAAGTAGCATTTCAATGTCCTTGGATTAAAATGCTGATCACAGTGAAAGTCTGAATCAATACTTCCAAAATGTTATCTAAGCTGCCTTGTTCACACACTGAGGTTTCTAGTGGCACTTCTATTTTTGTTTAGAAAGGCTAATTTTTGCCAGCTCTATCTAAAAGGAGGCATTTAGCACTGACTTCTTACTTTTTGAGTAACACCCTCTCTCCCTGACAAAACCCAACCATTTCTCAGTCCTTACTTGCCATTAGTTTGTCCTCCGGCAATGTGCCTGCTCACTGGGGAAGCCCTTTGGAGCTGGCCTCTGAAGAGCTGCCCCTGGGAGGGTTGTCAGTTCTAAAACCAGTCACAAAGCCCCAAAATTTCCTCTTTCTGTAAGTGCCATGAACTAGCTCTTTCCAGCAGAAACCTCCGGAGAGGAAAATTGTTTTTCCCTGTGCAGAAGTGTTAATGCTGCAAAGTAACAGGCTTGCCCTATGTATGGTCCTTGGATGGCTGAAGTGCACCTTTCCACCTCCAGCTTTGCCCAAGGGGAGCAGGTAGCAAGTGTTGCCTGGGAGCCTTCCAAAGCAGATTGTGTGTTGGGGTCACTGTGTGCAAATACAACAGGATGGCTGTCCTCTAAAGCCAGGGAGACCTTTGCCATTGACTTTGAAAGGAGCAGAAGCACAGTCAAGAATAATTATTTTTTATCAACAACAGACTTACTTTAGGATTATCCCCAGAAGCATTCAGGTCAAGGCTAGCCCTGGAGGTGCTTCAATCTGAACAGTCAATTAGTGTCAATGCTACCTTACTTTTTCAAGTTTTGATAAAAAAGTCTTTCCAAAACTTGTAGTTGTGGAATTGGATGGAAAATATAAACCCATCCAATTGTTAGAGGTGAAAATTTTCCATTAAACTCTGGTGTTGTTCAGTTTCAGTGACACAAGAAACCATCTTGATCCTATAGCCCAATTTGTTAAGCCAGTCTTGTACACACTGATCTGATTACCAGGGAAAGTACAGAGGGGAAAGAAAACAGTAAGAGCTGGTCATGTGGTTTTATGAGACATGGGTCTCTTGAGGACTGTATCAAGCTTGGGATTACCAAGAATATTCCTGCTCCAGAGGAAACACAGTGAGATCTCTAAGCTGTCTGGGAAAACACTGAGCTCCGTGACGCAACCTGCAACACCAATGGAGACTCCCAACCACTCCTGCTGAGACTAATGTACCACCAGAAACACTGTGAGGAGGGAATTTAACACAGAGAAGGAAGATGCTGAGGACCACTGTGTGGAAAATGCAGTTGTACAGAGCAGTTCTGGCAAACAGAGCGGGCAACACCCTGGGAAAGGACCTTGCCTGGGGACTCCAGCATGTTCTGCCCACTTCCCAGGAAAGCTTACACCTTGGTTTGTATCCAAGGAGTTAATAAGGATAACACTTCTGTCCTGGAAGCCAGGGTGTGCCTGCTTACTGTCTGCAATGCTTTCTTAATAAAACCTTCACATCTGCTTCCAACAGGAGCAGGCTGCTGGAGACCCTCCACTGCCATCCATGGGGATTTCACTCTTTGGCTCTAGAGGTTTCTATATAATGTTTAAAATCCTCTTTTCTAGACAGGCTCACTACTCTACGTAATTATGACGTTGTGTATGATATGAATGGTTCTCCTTGCCACCAACCTCCTCTCTGCCTTTCCCCAAAACAAACAAAAAAAATCCTGGTTGAAAACCAACACAAATAGTAGATTTGTATTGCACCGACTCTGTTAATAATACTTTCCTTCAAAGAGTTCCCAGGCCTTTTTTTTTGCTTTTATAATGCTCAAATAAAGGCCTAAACATTTACAGCCAACACTCTAAGCCAACTCATAATTTATGTGAGCCATACTGAAAAGCTCAAGAGGGATTTTGAATGAAAAATCTAGTGAATAAACTGATAGCCAAACAGTGCCTTGGAGCTCTGCCACAGTACTGCACAGGATGCAGGAGCTCTGTCGGTGACCAAGGCATGCACTGAAAAGTCACTCAGATGACACCTAAGTCTTGTCAAGCTAAAGCAGGAAAGATAAGTGTCTTCTAGTAAAGCATGAGCCTTACTATTTTTCCTACCTTGAGTGGCACACAGATGACTGGGTGTTAAACTCCTCCTGCTTTACATACAAAGATATATAATCATTTGACAATAAGAAAGGCAAAACTCTGCTTTCAGAACTTCATGGGAAACTTACTACATGGAGAATTCCCAAAGATCTCACTGAGTGTTACAGACTATGCATGTGCAGACCAGGATTTAATCTCCTAGTATCAGACCAGAAAAGACAGACCTTTCAAAAGTCACTTCAGAACTTTACAATTGCTCTGAGTTAGCTGAAACAAGATGATTTTCAGGGCTCAGGTTGACATCTGGCAAACGTCACATAAAATATGTATCAAGAAGTAAAGAACATGCAAAGAAACAATCTTCTCAGCTTAGTAGCTTGCTAAAAATTCTTTACATTCATTATTTTGCAGCATTATGAACTTAAGACCCTGAAAAAGGTAATTCTGTAACTGAGATTATTTTTTTTTTCTTCCTCCTTTTGTCTTATCTCAGTTTGCTCACCCTGTTTTGTGGCTGAGAGAAAAAGAATCCATGTCAGAGCAGCAAGAGGAAAGAAAACAGCCTTCCCAGTTTACTGCACGGTAGTTTGTTTCCAATACTGCACAGATTGGAGTTTCCAGCACCCTGTGGCTTTGGCTGGACTGGGAGGACTGGTTTAGCCTTGACTTGAACCTGCTGTTTACAGCACACTCTAAGCCCTTCCCATACAGCTGACTGTGTGAAAAAAAAAAACCCTCTCACTGCTAAGCAAGGCCAGGAGAAAGGAACACATCTTGCATGAGGACATTTCTTCTTATAATTCCTTCGGAGTCTACAATGAATTCTACTCTGAGAAAATGTACATTGTACTCTGACACAAGAATTGTGCAGTGCTGCTTTTTGGTTTGCACAGAACATACAGAAGACATAAGGCATTGCAGCTGTAGCTAGGAAGAGACTGGATGTCCAAACCAGTGTGGTCTTTACAGCTTTACTGAGCTGGGCTTCTGGTGACTCCCCTGCCCCATTAAGCACCTTGGGGATGGTTCTGTGCACGTCTGCATCCACATGAGTGTACTTAATTGATTGTTTCACCTTCTGAACTACTCAGAGATCTTGGAAATTACTTTCCATGAGCAAACAAACTGTTGGAATCATCTCTGGAACTTATCTCAACCTCTGGAGACTCCAATGTTGAGCTAACCACACCAGGAAGCCTGGATTTGTATTTCAGCACTTCTGTTTCTAACTACAACCCAGAATCAGAGATGAAAATTAACAGGAAAAACAATTTATAGCTAGAAACAATTCAAAGACAATTTTGCAAGGCCAAATTGTGTAGTATTTTATGTGTCTCAACTGTCCCTCTGCAGCATACACTTAACCTCTAACCAAGGCTGATGGATGTGAACAACTATGTGCACTGAGAATATTCCTCATCCACTTCAACACAGTTGCTTAGGGTGCACAGAGACAAGCACAAAGCTATGACCTGGTGATGGCTGGGCTCTAGAGCACACTCCAGCTGAGAGCTGTAAACCAACCTAAAGAGGAAAGATGCTGCTGTAAGTCCAAGTATACAGCACAGGTTCACAGAATCACAGCATGTTAGGGGTTGGAAGGGACCTCTGGAGATCATCTAGTCCAACTCCCCTGCCAGAGCAGGTTCACCTAGAGCAGCTTGCACAGGATGGTCAGAAGATAATGAGTGAGTAGGATCTTCTTTGAGAGAGAGATCTCTGAAGTATGTAAAGAATTTAACAACTAGTCTCATGGTTTCACTTCAATTTTTCACCCTCAGCTGTCCAAGCTTTTCCCTGTTGCCACAGTTCCCAAAGTGTAACATACTTCTTTAACTCCTGAGGGAGCTGGGATTGTTCAGCCTGGAGAAGAGAAGGCTTCAGGGGAACTACTAGTGACCTTGCAGTACCTAAAGGGAACTTCCAAGCAGGCTGCAGAGGGCCTGTTTGCAAAGGCCTGCAGTGAAAGGACAAGGGGCAATGGTTTTAAATTGGAGAAGAGGAGATTTAGACTGGATATTAGAAAGAAGTTGCTCCCCATGAGGGTGGTGGAACACTGGCCCAGGTTGCCCAGGGAGGTGGTTGAGTTCCCATCCCTGGAGGCATTGCAGGTGAGGCTTGCCAGGGCTCTGGGCAAGCTGCTCTAGTTGGGGATGTCCCTGGCCACTGCAGGGGGGTTGGACTAGATGAGCTCCAGAGGTCCCTTCCAACCCAAACCAGTCTAGGATTCTAATGACACCATCATGGACAGCAATGCATCTTGTCTGCTGACAAGATTAGGCCAACAGACACCTACCCAGCCAGAGAGGTGGGGGGAGAACAGATTTACACTTGCAAAGGTGGTGTCCAGCCTCCCAAATAACAACCAACTGGAAGCAAACTCCTGAACTTTGGGAAAGTTGAAATCTGTCTTTTCTCAACTCACAGCCCTCTGACTCAATACTCATCTCCGTGGCTCACCGCAGTTTGGGGAGACAGGGAATAATATTTTTATTATTCCCATTCTGCAGCTGGTCAGACTGGAGCACTGCAAGGTTTATTGACTTACGCCGAGTTGCACAGCAGGCTTGAATGGAAGCAGAACCCCAGCTGGCCTGATTCCCACTCCTCAGCTTTTAGCCCCAACACTGCATTTGCTCCTTTTAACATCTGATTATTTTCCTCCTCTCATCAGCTCCCCATTTTATACTCAAATTAGTTCTTGAAGTGACACTAAAATCCCTTTGTCACGATACCCACACAAAACCAGAGACATTTTTTTCCAGCCACGCACGGGCAGAGATCTGGTTTCTTTTGTTTAAATGCAGACATGCAGAGGGGCAGTGAGAGGATCCAGCCACTGAGAAATTCATTCTCTCCTCATTTTCATGTTCACAACGTGAATTAAATTAAGAGCAGAAAGGAGTTGTTAGCTTCTTCCCTGTATTTACTGCAGAACTAATAAAACACCACATTGGAAATGCTTGCTAGGGCAGATTTTTGTTAGCATATCAGCTCTCCCAGTACCAGTGACTAAACAACTAACACAGCACAGTAATGTTTTCCCTCTATGACTCTCTTGCTTAAGCAAATATGAAATAGCTGGATCTTGGCTGAGGCTGTTATATAACAGCAGGAACACTGGGGAAGCATCTTCCAAGAGTGAATTATTTATCTGGCCAGGGAGCTTGGTTGAGGTTTGTTTTTTTCTTTCTCCCTCTTCTTTCTCTCTGTGAGCACTCCTGAACCTGACCCAACTTGTTTCCAGAAGAGAGGCTGGGGTTGTTGTTGCCAGACAATGCCTGCAATCATTTTTCTCCAGCCTCACATCCAAACTGGGGGGAGGGCAAGGGGGGAAGGAAGAGAGAAAAGCTCTTTTGTTTGGAAGTGTGAAGAGCTCTGTCGAAACATGTCTTTTCAGGGCAGTTTTAAGTTGCAGAACTGATAAGAAAAAAAACAACATAATGACTTCCTTCTGCTTGCTGTGCCTACCCTCCAAGCACTCTGCTCCTGGTGCCTGTTAGGAATGAGGTGACTCTTGGAAAAAAAGACCCTCCCATACCTCAGCAGAGAGGAATACATTCACTACACACATCTTTTTGTTTTAGGTTTTAGAAGCATAGAATCATTTAGGTTGGAAGAGCCCCTTAAGATCCTGAAGTCCAAACATTAACCAGCACTGCCAGGTCACTACTAAACCATGTCCCTCAGCACCACATCTACACAGCTTTCCAGCCCCTCCAGGGACTCAATCACTTCCCTGGGAACCCTGTGCCAGGGCTTCACAACCCTTTTGGGGAAAAAAATTGATCCTAATGTCCAACCTAAAGTTCCTCTGGCACAACTTGAGGCTATTTCTTCTGTCCTGTAACTTGTTACTTGGGAGAGCAGACCAACCCCCATCTAGCTCCAACCTCCTTCAGGGAGTTACAGAGAGTGACAAGGTTTCCCCTGAGCCTCCTCTTCTCCAGGCTAAACAATCCCAGTTCCCTCAGCTGCTCCTCACCACACTTGTGCTCTAGACTCCAGCTTTGTTGACCTTTTTGGACACACTCCAGTACCTCAATGTCTTCCTGTAGTGAGGGGCCCAAAACTGAACCTGGAATTCAAGATGTGGCCTCCCCAGTGCCCAGTACAGGAGGATGATAACTCTCCCAGTCCTGCTAGCCACACTACTCCTGATAAAAGTTAAAAAAAAACCCCATTTCCTAATGTTTGACAAAGTCTTGTCCCTATAATTCTCCCTTCACCACCACCAGATACTTCCCCACAAGGTTTTTATCTCCACATCAAATTGATGGAGTGTCCCAATGGATCTGACAATGTCTGCTGATCAGGTTGTTGCATTCAGAACTGCTGGACTGTGGGGTTTCCAGAAGGGAGGGTCAATGCTTCTTTGAAAGCTCTTTTCCATTCAGAATCCAAAACTTAAGAACTGGGCAAACTGCTGCTGGCCAGAAACCAGCCCAGAGAAGTTCTAATCGAAAAAAAAATAAATAAAAATCTCTTAATGGCTTTGCAATAAAATCAGGGGATCTGCTGGAGCATCTGAAGGTCAGAGCCAGCTAGCCTGCTGCTAGTTCAGCTTGCTTTAGGTAAGTGACAAGGGAGTAGGTTGCAGAAGTGGTAGGTAAGAAGTGATGGCTCATCCAACAGGCAAAAGGTCTTGATTGTAAGGAGAGAAGGAAAACAGTATTCTTTCCACACTAATTAATTAAATAAATAACAATTCCTGCCATGAAGTTGCCAACTGCCTTCAAACTTAAGAGTAACATGTTCACACTGGATCAGCCCAGGAACATAGCAGTTCCTGTCCATTCCTGCTTCTAAATGTCTTGTCTTCTTCCTTTTTTTTTTAAATTGAGTAAGAAAAGTGTCTTTGATTTGGAAAGAATTTTCTAGTGTAATACTGTAATACATAATAAATCAGTCTCCTTAATCTTTTTGTGAAAGATGAACAAAATAGATCAGGGTTTGTTCTAGAAAAGACCTGGACCTAATCCTCTCCCAGCAAGCCCTGTATCTGTTCATACACTACTTCAGCTAGTTTTCAGAGAAAAAGATACCTACCTAAACTCCAAGATACCTGTGCTGCTAATCTGGACCCTGTCATGCTTAGGCTGATTTGTTAGACCAGGTTTCTTTTCTCTTTAAGAACATTAGCAGAAGAAACAAATGGGAATGAACACTCAGAGGAAAAACTACAGTTAGCTTGGAGAAAAGGTATTTTCTAGTTCAAATGGATGTGCAGATAATAACAAGCATCAGCTGTTTATGCAATGAGCATCATCATTTTACCAAGCCTCTGCCAGGTTGGACTGTTTCACTTTCTAAAATGAACATTCACTCTGTGTGTGTTCCTCTGCCTCTCTGGTCCAGATGAATAATGTCCTTCAGAAAGGCAAGATGCCTTGTTTCCTAAAGGCTGTGGAAACCTTTTCACTGGAGTGTTTGTCTGAACCCACTGCTGGATTGACCCAAGTATTCTTCCCTGACAAGCCTGAACATGTCCAGGAGCTGGAGCCACACAATGTTCAGGTGTCAGTAGCAGAGCTCATGTTCAGCTGAACTTTGAACACATTGGTCTGGGCTGATGAACTCTGCTAAAATACACAGGAGAGCCTTGAATTGACTGCAGTTGATCTCCAGTGCAGCCAAACCTGCTTCTGCTAACTTTGAAAAGGAAAATGTTTAGACTTTCCCTCCTCTCTACCTCAAGGAACAAGTTTTGCCTTTCTACATGGCTAAAACCAGGCATGGGGTAGTCTTCAGCTTTCCTCATGTGGTAGGGAGGAAAATAGGAATTGGGGATAGCGCTCTCACCAATCCTAGTTGAGCTAATCAGTTGCTTCCATGGATTAGTATCTTCAGGAAAAACAGAGGGCTCATGGAGACAAAAAGCATCTACCCCATCATGAAAAACCTTAATACACTCTTCCCATACAAAGCAGATCTCAGTAGTCTAGGAACATCTGGAGACTCACATGTTCCTTTTGAAAAGATTTTACTGTCATTTTCTTCAAAATTACTAATCATTTTTAGGTGCCTTTTTTCTCCCCCAACTCAGAAAAACTTTTCATGGCTTTAAGGAACAGCCAAAACTTCAGAGGCTTTCTTTGACATCTGAAGCACACAGACCTTTCCCCACAAACACAGATGGTGATGATAACGTGAACCTTTGGCACTGAGGGAGCCAAAGGAATGCCTAAGTTTGTACTGCTGCTGCTACCAGCTTCCTCCTCACAACTCCTGCAAAGGACAAAGGAGAGGAATCACGTCCCCATCCCTTCACACTGATCCAAGGAGCAGGTCAGATAGTGTGGAACTGACAAACATTGCTTGAGAGCAGGGGGGATTGCTTTTCTTTCCACATGCAGCCCAGGGTCCTGGCTTCACACCAGACCTCCCTGCTGTGACATCTCTTGGGCCAGCAGACTTCTTTCTTACCTAGATGCCATTCAGAGGCCAGCAGAACTCAACTAGAGCTCAAGATTTTTTTATTCTTAAGCTTTCTGGGGCAAATTGTACAACAACTTCCTATGTTGAGCTCTGCAGATATGTCAGCACACTGCTGGTTTTACACAACAGGCCATGGTAAATCACTGATCCCAAAGTAGCTTCTGTCCTTCACAGAAGTTCCTGTTCTGAAAGCCCTCCTGTGCCTGACAGGTTCATCAGCTGCTGGAGAGATTGTGAACAAACTGTTCTTTATTTATGATCTGCTGTTCCCTTCTCTGGACATGTGTTCTGCCTAGTTTTACAGCTGTAGAAATCCTTCAGTAAACAGATTCCTGCTCACTCATGGCATAGGACAAGAGTATCAGAAAACACTGTTACTCCAGGAGCAGAAAAGTGAGTGACACAGAGGCTGAGTCCTGAGGCTTGCATCCTGTATGCTAACCCCAAACAAGGCTCAGGTATTTCATCCCTCATGCTACCTTCAATATACCCACAGGACATGACCAAGTCACTTTGGAAACAAGTGCTTGGAAAGTGTCAATTTTTGCATCAACTGAATTCAAGAGTAGGAAATTATACTGCAAGCTCCCTGCTCACACAGCTAACAGCTAGACCTTCTGAAGGGAGTGATTCAGATCAGTAATAGCCTCCAGCTAATCTTTTCCTGAATCATCCAGAAGGCAAGAATAACCTCCACAAGCCTGAGCCAGCTCTCCCTCCCACTGACATCTCCAACTTGCCTGATGGTACACTGTTTTTTTTTTTCTTTCCTTTTACCAAAGAAGCCTTAACTGATCATTTGAATGCTTAGAGAAGAAAATGAGAATCACCTGCAACCACTCTGGAGGCACAAAACACTGCAGTGAGTACACACACACAAGCAGGGAAACAGGAACACACAACAGGGGGTATCATTTCTACACAACAGTATTTATCATTTTGAAAGGACACAGAGGCAAGTTCAGAAATGGTTCTGGTTCTATATGACAGAACACACCAAAGGCAGATTTACTTTCATCTGAGTTAAAAGACACAGAGGAAAGCCCCTTCTCAATCATAAGCAAGTAATTACAAGATGCTTGCAGTGACAAACATTTTCCATTTCAAATCCTTTCTTAGAAGTTAATTTCACAAGTATGAAGTCACTGTCTAACCCAGTCCTCCTTTGAACTTAGCTTCCTATGAATGCAATGACCCCCACACATCCTCAGGAGATAGCAGGTCTGTTCCCAACAATAGTAAACCCAGAGAAGCTTAGGAAGGCACAAAAAAAAGATCCCTACAGTGGGAATATATACTGGAGGAGTCATTTAAACACTTATACCACATGCATGAACAATAGCAACCATTAGGAACATTAGTACTACAGATTTGTTATCATGAAAGGAGTGGAGCATCTTGCCCTAGGAGGACAGGCTGAGAGAGCTGGGTCTCTTCAGCCTGGACAAGAGGAGACTGAGAGGAGACCTCAGCAATGCTTAGAAATATGTGAAGGGTGAGTGTCAGGAGGAGAGAGCCAGGCTCTGCTCAATGGCATCCAATGGTAGGACAAGAGGGAATGGGAGCAAGTTGGACCACAGGAGGTTTAGTATTAACACGAGGAGGAACTTGTTTGCAGTTCAGGTGCCAGAGCACTGGCCCAGGCTGCCCAGGAGGCTGTGGAGTCTCCTTGTCTGGAGCCATTGCAGAGCTGCCTGGACACATTGCTGTGTGAGCTGGTCTAGGTGATCCTGCTCTGGCAGGGGGGTTGCACTAGATGATCTTTCTAGGGCCCTTCCAACCCCTAACATTCTGTGATTCTGTGATAATTCCAGGAAAGACTAATCTGGTCAGGACTACAGGTGTGGTAGGCTCCACATTCAAAAATAGAGAACAAAGAAAAAGACAGTTTCTGCTTGAGATGTCTCCTAGTCCAAGTGTCATATGGTGACAACAGTTAGATGGGGGACAACAAGGACAGAACAGGCACTTCGTACTGGGATGAGTTTTACAGAAGGATATGAAAAAGCAGAGTACCTATAAGGTATTTATGGAGACTGACTTTGAGCAGAGATATCTACATCACATCTATATCTACACCTGCATCTATATCCATAACCATATCACAAGTACAAATGACCTTCTCTAATAACCTAGGAAACAGGTGATGGAAACTGGTGTGAGTGATGACCCAAAGGCAAGATGACAGACAAGAAGGAGACAGATCATGTAAGGTCTTGGAAAGGAATCTGAGTGCCATATAGAATCATAGAATGGTTAGGGTTGGAAGGGACCTCTGGAGCTCATCTAGTCCAACCCCCCTGCAGTGGCCAGGGACATCCCCAACTAGAGCAGCTTGCCCAGAGCCCTGGCAAGCCTCACCTGCAATGCCTCCAGGGATATACTCAGTATGATGGTGAAGGAGTTAGAAGGATGCAAAGAGAAGGATGAAACATCAAAGCTGAAGAATTGGAAACTTGGAAACAGCAACAGATACTTCCATCAACTAAAACAGGGTGAAATTGTTTAACATTAGATAAGAGTGTTGCAATAACTGACATTTCAATGGCAACAGCTTAAACAAGTCTTAATATTAATTAACAACAATAATTCATACAGTGCAACCCAATTGAAAACAGAATGCTAGGGACTTTAGGCTGGATTTTCATCTGGGATAGATCACTATTTCCACTGTTACAGCAGCTTACACCAGCTCAATACCTATGTCCTATGATTTAACATCATCCAAGAAAAGTCACCCGAGTTTCTATGCTGTTACTCAGTATTAGGTTCTCCACTATAAAAAGATATTCCTTAAAGATTACAAATGCTGGCATCCCCTGTCCATAACTCATGTTACAAACGTTTACAATTACAGCTCTTCTCCTTTTTTTCCCCCTCTTTCTTACAGTGAAGCTGATTTATGCTAGCAATGACAGTAAGTAGTAGGAAGAAAAAATTTTCCTCATCTTTAGTTTATCCAGCCTGTGATGGCTATTGCAAAGACAGATGAAAGCACAGAAGAATCAACCATGGATTCTTCATAGTGCAATAGATTTTAATAGGAAATGGCAGTACTGGAGGTGAGGCCTCCCCAAAGCTGAGCAAAGGGGCAGGATCAGCTCCCTGCTCCTGCTGCCAACACTGTTCCTGCTCCAGGCCAGGATGCCATTGGCCTTCTTGTCCCCCTGGGCACACTGCTGGCTCCTGTTCAGCTGTCACTCAGCACCCCTAGGTCCCTGTGTGCCTGGCAGCTCTGCAGCCACTGCTCCCCAAGCCTAGAGCACTGCTGGGGGTTGCTATGGCCAAGGGGCAGCACCTGGCATTTGGCCTTAGTGAACTTCATGGCAGACTTAGCACTGTAAAACCTCACGCTCCCAAACCCATCCCATTAGATGTCACAAACCAAAAGCCAAAGCAAGCCCTTGGATAAAACTGACTTTCCTTCAGTCATGTTTTGTGCTAAACTTCTCCTTGCTTCGAAGTGCAGTTAAGCCTTACAGACATACCAGGGCAGAAATAACTGCAATTAATTAATGGGAAAAAAAGGGGTTTAGATCATTAATTCTTTTACTGGCAAAAACACACTAAATGCTTTCCTATACCCCATATGAATACCTAACAACAGGCAATTACAAGTCAGGCACTAGAACTTCTTTTGCAGAATCTCTTTCCTGTTCAGCTGTCTCTCAAGACTCCTGCTTTGGGGCTGGAGAAACAGTGCTCTGGGAACTTGACAAGCTACTTTTCAGTTCACCTGTTTCTTGCTGGAGTTACAGCTACAGGGTCACAACATTGCCTGAGCCTGGAGAGATAAAAACCAAAATAAAACCCCAAACAAACACACACCTTTGCCTCCCCCTGAACTATCTCAGCTTGATAATAATGCAAACGAAGGAAGACACATCTCTTTCCTCTCCCTGCAAATCTTGGCAGCAGTGGCAGGTTCTATAAAACTGAATCTTGCAGGATTCAGTGGCTGAAGTGACTTGGGCATG
This sequence comes from Bucco capensis, assembly GCA_013396975.1. Classification (NCBI taxonomy): domain Eukaryota; kingdom Metazoa; phylum Chordata; class Aves; order Piciformes; family Bucconidae; genus Bucco; species Bucco capensis. The sequence goes on from VWZO01014063.1 coordinate 666,294, forward strand.
ATTGGAGCTCAAGGTTTCTAAGGCTTGTGTCAAGCAGTTAGGTTTGCTTTCCTCAAGGCAAGAAGGAACAGATGCAAAATCCTCTTCCTTCTGCTTCTGAAGAAATGACAGATCCAAGCTAGGAAATGAGCTCACTTCTGCATGGGCATGCTCCACTTCACTTCAGACACTAGTCTCCTTTGTGACAGCAGCACCTGAAGCTGAAAAGTTCCACTTCAATCCCAGTAGTCATTCCGGTTGCCATAAAATTCCAGGCACTGACTCACTCAGGCATCAGATGGCAGATCCATGTGACAACACATGGCCTTTCCTTTTGGAAAGGAAAGCTTCATGTTATAACCCTCAGGAGGGAAATGAGTCTGGCACTCAAGAGTACCATTTCCTATCATTATGGGGTTAAGGATATACTAAGTGGGTCTCATGATCTATAGAAATCTCATTAAGAGGATGGAGACATAAACATAGTAGTAATGAAATACTGTTGGTGGAAATGTGACAGGTCCAAGCTACCCTGTGTTTCTGCACTGATTAGGATCTTGGAAAGAAACACCTGCTTGTCGAGGAAGCCTCTTCCAAGAAAAGTAGAACAAAAACATAGAAGCAGTTCAGTGGCTTGATTAAAACAACAAAACCTTATCACCAGTCATTGCCTCATCCAGTGTGTCAGGGAGAAGCTCACATGTAGTAGCTAAATGGAGACACCCCATCATCTACTTCTTTTAGTCCTTTGGATGACATCATTTCCAACAAATATCAGGGAATTACTAAAAAGAAGCCAAGGACAATTTGACTTGAAGTAGGGTATATTTTGAAATTGCCAGTGCAAAGTATCAATCAAATTAACAAGATTTAAGAATATTGTATCCTGACAGAGTTAAGTCCTGGAGCAGTGGGGCACACATGCTCGCTGCTTGCACTCCTTGCCCAGCCAGAGGATTCCCTTTCTCCAGGAGGGTCCTAGGTGGTGGAGAAAGCTGGTATAGATGATTATATCAATATAGGGAAGTGCTGTGTGGAGGAAGCATGACTGAAAGCTTGTGATTGTTTGTGGTACAGGCCACCTACTTAAAGCTGCTTTCCCACACGGCTAGCCAGATCAGATGAAGCACCAGCCCCAAAGGAGAAATGATCATGCTGGTCAAACATCACAAACATCTGAGGAGCCCAGAACTGGACACACCAGTCCAGATGTTGCCTCACTAGGGCAGAGCCAACCACAGCCTCCTCCAGTGCATGTGAACACTACTGGCTCTTCTAGAAGAGCTAGAGGAGGAGGAGAAGGAGGAGGAGGTCACTTGCTTTAACCTGGCCCAGCAATTCCAGCCTAGGCCCCTGACTCATCTTCCTATTAAAACTTTGTTGAAATTGGCATGCTCTTGATTAATTTTTCTAATCTCCTTATTTTCAGTTTTTACTATTTTGACACTCTCTAAGGAAGAAAAACCAACAGCATGTTGTTGGAAAATTTTTACCCAGCTCTAGTTACAAAGTGTGTTGGTGCCAAACCCAGGAGCAGCACCTAGGGACTCCAGCCATCAGTCACAGCTCTAATCACTCAGCTGCCTGCTTTCCTACCACTAATTTGTCACAGAAAAACAGATGGTGATGGTGGTGAGCTGGGCCAGATTCTTACACCTCTTCAACTTTTATGACTTACATTGCAACAGCATCTTTGGGCCTTCAGGAAGCCTGGGGCCCTTTTATGTTAGGCACTGTACAAACAGAGAGTAAGATAGAGCCTCTACACTTGAGAGCTTCCTGAGACACTAAATAGACAAGGCAGATAAAGGAGGGAGGAAAGGCAGAGAAATGATTTGCCCAAGGTCACATAGGAAGAGCTTGCAGAGCCAGGAGCAGGTCTCTGATCACAGGTCACTAGATCTCCACTTGTCCAAACCCTCTCTGCAAACAAACAGCTGGGACCATTAAACCACCCCCTGAGCCTCTGAGAACTTCAAGGCAACTCATTGCTCTGCAACTATTACCCTGTGTATATACCAGAGGTTCACCAGCATGGCAAAGGTGGGAGCCATCACTGCTGTACTCCCCAAGGACACAACTGAGCCCAGCACATGGCTATACAGTTGCACAGTGATTTTCACATCACAGTGGCATTCTGCAGAAGGTTACATTAAAATACACTGCCACTGAGGATATCTGCTTCCAGCAGACCCCAAATTAGCTCAGCTGGTCAAGGGCTGAGGCATCATTTGCCCTCTGGTGTTTTGCCCTTATGCTAGGTTCACTGGAGATGCCAAGAGCACTTTAACCCCTATTGTATCACATGTCCATAAGAATACTCAGTGGATGCAAGAGCATGTGGAGTAAAGCTTCTAGAGGGTAAAACAGAGCTGTCAGTATTTTTCACATGGAATAACTGAGATGTAATCCAATGGGAATCCACAACTGTCCCTGGGCAGGACAGGTGGATTTCCTTTCTGATCAACACATCCCCTTCTCATGCCTCATGATAAGACCATGATGGCACCAAGCCTTGGACTCACCTACCCAGAAGTACCACCCACTAGACCAGGTTGCTCAAAGCCTCATCCAACCTGGCCTTGAACACTTCCAGGGATGGAGCATCCACAACTTCTCTGAGCGACCTGTGCCACTGTCTCACCACCCTCAAAGTAAAGACCTTCTCCATACCAGCTCCAGTTTGGAGCCAGGGTCTCCTGCAGCATACGTATACTCTAATTTCATTCATAACTCTTTCATGTCCTCAGATTGCTCTCAACAAAACCAAAACTGTCATAAATGGACACTGTCAGATGACTGTTTCCCAAGTGCTCCTGCTCCAAGCTAAAGCACAAAGGCAACCAGTGAGACCTACACTGCAGTATGACCATGAATTCTTTAAACCAAAACAATGTCAAGTAATTTAGTGTTCAAATTGACATTAGGTTTTGTTACAAACAAAAATCCAAATTCTTAACATCCTTGAGAGAGAGTTTTCATCACTTATTTGACTTTACCCCTAGAGCTTTTGCAATCCCACTGCACTAAACTGTAAAGCAAGGAAAGAGGATCTTCACTAAAATAAAGTCTGACAAGTTAAATTCTCCCAAATTGAGCAAGCAGAACAAAGTTAAACAAGATTTAGAGCAACTCTATTAATCCAGGATTTAAGTAAAAAGAAAAAACGGAAAAGAGGGGAAAAAAAGGCATTAAACCAAATCTTGATAGCTATCCTTAAAAGTTACTGAAGGAAACACTGATGGGTTCTGGTAGAAGCTCCATGCCACCACACACTTGCCTGCCCATCCCAACATCACACTGAGCATGGCAAGAGCTCCAGCAAGAGTTTACAGAAGAATCTTTGGCTTTCTCAGTTAACAGTGGGTTTTTTTTTCCTTCTGCTCTTTGCTAGTTAGTGTTGCAATCCTTGCAGCATATTAGGCTGTCCCCAGACATTCCTGAAGCAGAAGGATCAAAGAGGCCTGTTGTTGGCACTTGGCTAGAAGGCAGCAAGCTCCTTCCTTTTGTGTGAGGACACTGTCACCCATGTAGTGCAGGTGCTGCCTTTCCAGGCTGGGTATTCACCCTCTGCTTCCCATGGGATGCACCTTTAAAGCACCTGAATACCTCCAGCAATGCAGAAAATGACTCGTGGTGCACTGAGCAGTACTGCAAGGACTGAAATGTTCAAGATACAGATTTTGATCTATAAATTGCTTTGCAGCTAAGAGGTGGGGGGAGGAAAGGGAGGAATTACCATATTCTGTAACTGCCTGCAGCCCTAAAGGCAGCTGGGATCTGAGTCCTAGCAAGAATGTTGAGCAGATTGTGGGTGCTGGCTATGGGGATTGGTTTCTTGCTGGCATGGGAGCTGCTGTTGATTCAGTGCTGGCAAAAGCTTTCTTTTGCACCCACAGAAGTGAAACCCTCTATCAACCTCTCAATGAGTACATAATGATGGCAGAAGAGTTTTTTCCTAGCTGATGACAAGGAAGCCTGTGAGGCTTTCTGAGGATGAGAGGAAAAAAAAACCCAAACCATAACCTGATAATGCCTTCTGTTTCTCTGAGGTGATCCTCAGCTTCATGTACTCTTGCTTGGGGTGGGAACAAGATACCATGGTGAGCTGGCAGGGAATTGGGGGAAGCTCCTCTGAGTGGGAGCAGGGAGAGGATGGGTGGGCAGGATGTCAGATGGGAGGTCCCACTCACAGCCCATGTCCGAGTGACTCTGCTTCCATCCTGTGCTGCTGAAACAAGGAAGCTGCCAGCAGGGATTTTATATATTCAGGATTTATGACTTGCTTTTTTAATTTAAGGAGGCAACAAAGAAAATAAAGAACAACAATCCTTCATCAGAAAGCATGGCAAATCTCTCCAAGAGCAGTCTCCTAGTGCTGCCTTAGGGAATCAGCTGATATTTACATCAGAGCACAGGAGAAGTGACTGCAGGGGTGTATGTTACATGCACACATCCCACTCCAGCAGCTCTGCTTCTGTGGCCACTGCTGTTGGGACCCAGGGAAACTACTTTCTGCCATGTGTTCTACTCAGTAACAAGACAGACAGAACTTGTAAGGGCAGAGCTGGACCCGAGAGAAAGATCAGGTGGCAAAATGCTGCCTCAAGGAACAAATTAGCCAACAGAAGATGAGATTAGTTTTAGTTTCTTCTACTACAGTATTAACTTTTTCACCATATGTCCTTGGATGAGGTAAGAGAGATTAACTGTATCTAAGGTGCAACATTTCAGTATGATTTTCTGACAAAAGGAATTAATAATCAGATTTTCATAATTAAAAGTGGAGGCTTCAAGGAAAAACAACCTGTCAAATTCAGCACTGTGGGACACAGCCTTTGTGTGGCTTTGTGGGCTGAGGGTGAGGTGTCCCTCCTTTTCAGCTCAAGGTTTTGACCCACAAACCACGTGGGAGCTGGATTTGCCTCCTGTTGCCATGTGAAAGCAGAAGTCAGCTCCAGTCTGAGTGCAAGAGGGCCCAGTTCTGCTGAGCAGCCTGGGGAATAGTCACAACATTTTCCACACACCTGGCCTGAGCTTTGAGCCTGTAACAAAGCTGAAAGCTGGCCAAGTTTCGCCTGGCTTTGTTACCAGGCTTTTTGCACAGATCTATTATTCACTGCATTAAGGTTTGGGCTTGGGTTTTTTTTTTCTTTATTTTTTCTTCTGAAACTGAACCATTAAGGGAAAAAAGATTTGGAAGGGCTGAGGACAGAATGTAAAAGAAAGAAGGGCATGTGTTTGCCTGCAGCAGGGAGATGCAAGGCAGCAGTGCTCAGTCCCACTGCACACACCAGCAGCTCCTAACTGGCTGGCAGCTCCAAATGTAGGACACTTTAGGGGAAGAAAAAAAATAGGGGGAAAAAGAAAAAAAAGATAGAAGACAGCATGAACACTGTTTGTCTTGGCTGGGGAGCACACAGTCCCCACCTGCATTTGATTCTGCTCAAGCTCTGGACTCCTCCCTCACTTTGGAGCTGTGGCAATCCAGGAAGGCAGGAGGGGAAGGGAGACAGAACACTTTGTACTAGCAGCCAGACCACTGTTTAACTTCTTCAGCCAAAAAACAAATATGAATATGGAAAGATTTCATGGCGAGATACAGCAGACTGGAGGGGTTCTGAAAATCCTTCTACAGTTGTTCATTCAAGGTTTGTAACCTGCAGACTTCTCCTAGGATTAATCCCAGTGTTTGTTTTGTAGTAGTAGTACTAAGTATTTACTGAGTGATGTGAAGCATCAGGTCTGCCATCCAGAGCTCTATCTGCTGGGACTTATTTTCTGGTCTTCAAAATCTGCATTCATATCCAGCCCTTGTTGCCTTTTTTTCAGTTTCACTCTGGTTTGAAAATGAAACCCAGAAAATAATCTCTGTGCTTTCCAGCAGCAAAGCCTGGGTGCAGTGCACTAGACATACAGCAGCCTGGAGCTGTTGAGAATGCACACAGCAGGCAACAGTTCTGTGGCAAACTAAGAGTTTTGTATGCATGGTGAGAATTAAATCACTCCTTTATTTACTTTAACAAATTCTTTTCTGTCAGCCTGCTTTTGCAGATATTCTCCCTCTAAATGCAGAGCTAATTTGAGCAGCAGAACTGCTGTGCATAAGCTGGACCTGGCAACATCCCTGCTTCTACACAACATCCCCTGTTGCTGTGTAGAACAGACAACAACAAGCATCTTCCTCCTTCATGCAGTAAGAGATCTCAGGACTATGAGTTCATTTTCATAGAATCATAGACTGGCCCAGGTTGGAAGGAACCTTAAAGATCATCTAGTTGCAACCCCCATGCCATGGGGAGGGATGCCACACACTAGACTAGGTTGCCCAGGGCCACATCCAGCCTGGCCTTGAACACTGCCAGGGATGAGGCATCCACAACCTCTCTGGGCAACCTGTTTCTTTAATGGAGGTGTCTCACAGAATCACAGAACATGCATGGCTGGAAATGACCTCTCAGATCACCGAGTCCAACCAAAACAAAACAAAAACCAACCAAAACAAAAAACCTAAACAAAAGCAAACCACCCAAGCCCTGTCCTCACCAGAGCATGTCCTGGAGCACCACATCTCCACGTTTCTTAAACACCTCCAGGGATGGAGACTCAAGCACCTCCCTGGCAAGGCTGTGCCAGTTTCTCACCACTCTTTCTGTAAAGAATTTCTTCCNCATAAAGAGACATCAGAGAAGTTAGAGGTAACATTTGCAGGGCACCTGATGGTGCTGTGACAAGCACTTCTTAGGAACCAGAAAGTCTCAGAAGCTAGGGACAGCTAGATAACAACAAAGTGTGTCTCTGCATCCACAGGCATTACATCACTGAAATATCATGATCTCTTGTGAAGCCTTGGGAATGGTAAACTGGTACCAACTTTTCATCTCACAGATAAAAAATGAAGTTTCTAAAAACCTGAGTAAAACAGAATTAGAAATGGAAAACCTCTATTTTCAAGAGCCATGAAATGATGTACAAAAGTCTGTCCCTGTCGAATCACAAAAACAATTGCTTAAACACTGTGGAAAGTGAATGTCCAAGCAGAAATTCTAGTACAAATTTACAGCTACCCTGCATATTACATACAGATTATTGGGGTGTTTTTTCCATTCATTTATTTTGATTTGAGGAAAGGAATGGGTCTTTGTAGTGGAAGCTGCAATGTTAAACTGCAAACATTTGAAAATGGGAAAACATAAAATCAAGGTAAGTGTTAAATGAAAACAGCTAGAAACAAAGGAAGAAGCATAAAGTCTGACTCAACATGCCTTTCTCCTTCCCATCTCCTCCCCATCCCAGGCACAGGGGATCGTGCAAAGGGAGGGATTAGGAAGCACAAACACTCCTGATCCCTGACTCATTCCTGAGTCTCACCCAGAGGAATGCTATCGACTAGCACTGTACATACTGTATTGTGTCCATAAGGAAACAACACTGATTGGGTGACTTTCCACCCAAATACCATGGTGGGACTTTTTTCCATGCCATTTCAGTCCTGTTCAGCACATGATCTTTCTGTAGGTCTCAGCAGAGGCGTGTGTTTTGGAGCTAGTGATGCTGATGGGTTTTATGGTCAGCAGACAGCAAAGGGCAGCTAGGTTGTAGTCTGCACGATTTATTTTAGATGTCTATTTTAGGATGAGATGCATCATGCTCTAGATATGCCTTTTCCCCTCCCCTGACCATTGAGTCTAGACTTACAGATCAGAGGTCACCACTTAGAGTAAAATACCCAAAGAGCCAGGATGAATCACTCTCCCTCTGGGTCAAAACCTTTGCCCTGCTGCAGTGAATAAGATTCTGATTGATGAAACCAGAATCCCACTCATCATTGCTCTGTCTGCCATATCACAGCATATCACAGTCAACAGGCCAACAGTGAACAGCCTCTGGAGGCTGTGGGCAGAATCTTTTCCAGTTTATAAGCTAAGCATGCTGTCCAAAACCTGATGGGAACAGGAATAAGCTGTCAGCCATAATAACCTTCCTCAGCTATGACAGTGGTTCCCACAGACCTGGTGCTCAAAGAAAGGCAAGAAGAGGGTGTCAGTGTCTTGGTTCAAACATCACAGCTCCCACCAGCAATGACCCAAACCTTTACACCTCAGCTGGAACTGAACACTCAGGAAGCTTGCAATGCTCATCCTTTTCCTTCTCCATTACAGGAACACTCACCAACACAAGTTTGTAATACCTAAACCCAGTAGTGACAGAAACAAACTGAAGAGCCAGCAGTGTGCCCAGGTGGCCAAGAAGGCCAACAGCATCCTGGCTTGGATATGAAATAGGATGGCCAGCAGGACTAGGGAGGTGACTGTCTCCCTGTACTCAACACTGGTGAGGCTGCACCTCAAGTACTATGTTCAGCTTTGGGCCCCTCACTACAGAAAGGACATTGAGCTTTTGGAGCCTGTCCAAAGAAGGGCAATAAAGTTGGTGAAGGATCTAGAGCACAAGCGTGGTGAGGAGCAGCTAAGGGAACTTGGGTTGCTTAGCTTGGAGAAGAGAAGGCTCAGGGGAGACCTTCTCACTCTACAATTCCCTGAAAGGAGGTGGTACTAAGCTGGGGCTCAGTCTCTTCTCCCAGGTGACAAGTGATAGGACAAGAGGAAATGGCTTCAAGTTGTGCCAAGGGAGGTTCAGATTGGATATTGGGAAGAATTTATTCTCTGGGAGGGTTCTCAGGCATTGGCCCAAGCTGCCCAGGGAGGTGGTGAAGTTACCATCCCTGGAGGAGTTCAGAAAACATCTAGATGTGGTGCTTGTGGCCATGGTTTAGTGGTGAGCAGGGTAGTGTTGGGTGGATGGTTGGACTCCATGATCTCAGAGGTCTTTTCCAACCATGATGATTCAATTACTCTGTCAAATGTGGACTTTCAAAGCAGAGACAGCCTTATGATAGCCTTCCAAAAACACCATAAAGACATTCTCTTTTCATACCTTTTCTTATGCTCCCCAAATTTCATTATCAAAGCTTACACAGATGGGGCTGAACACAAGAAATTTTTGAAGACTGGTGTCTAAGCAAAAAACCCAAAGAAAGTCAGAAGGAAAAAGGGTTTTCTAATGGGAAAGACTGACACACTGTTCAGGAAAGAGAAGCTAGGGGATCACAGTAATAGACCATTTTTCAAACAAAATTTCATTGCTTTTCACTCTGTTAATTATGCCTCAAATTGCCCTAGATGGTGCCAGGAGCAGTCTTAGGAGTAGAATAAATGATGATAATAACACCAGTTTGGTTTTGGGGAGCCTCCACAGCTGGGTGGCACCTAAATAAAAGCATCTAAAGTGCCAGAAGCCAATTTGCGGTTTGGTTTTTGGATTCATTTACAATTTGGTTTGGCTTTCAAACAGATCTAAGTATGACTGGGGTGGGGTATGAGAACACAGAGCCCTCTCATTTCTGTGGGGTGGGCAAGGTTTATATTTCACCATCACTGATTGGTGGTTTGCCTCTTTCTTTTGGTTGTTAAATTTAATCAAGATTATAGAACTGTTGGTTGCTCAAAGCACACAGTTAATGATGCTCTGGGTATGTACACATCCAGGTTCATGCAGATGGGGCTGCAGAAGCAGGCCCAGCATTTGGATAGCTTTTAAGTACATTCAGAATAGTGTGACATTACCAAAATACAAGACTGACAGCTTAGGGAAGTGCTGACTACCTTAACAAGGTGACCCAGGAGAAGTCATCCAAAATACCATTGAAAGTCTTCCAGCACATAGTATTTTCAGTGCACAGCTTTCCATCATGAATTGACAGGTTATGAAATCAGGACAAAGCCCTGACAGCTATATGAGCATTTAAGCTGTATGCATTTCTAAGAGGCTTAAATAAGGAAAATTAAAACTAGAATGGTGTCACGGACAGAGGTTAGTGTTTTTGACAATGTTTAAAGTATTAATAAAATCCTTATGGCTTATGCAATCCCTTCAAATGACTGGAGTATAAAAAGTGACATGATAGCAGTGTGCCTGCTTCTAGGGTTTCTTGCTGCTGGAAGCCATACATGTAGGGGCACACACCAGCTTTCTGAAGAGCTAACTAGGTCAGGTTAGGCAATTCTCTGATGAGGAGAAGAGGTGCTGGGTATTGTTCAGTGTATTTCAATCTGCTCAGCTTGGCTTTGTGCTGCACCTTCCATCTTGCTACTTAAACAGAGACAATGGGGACTACAAGAGCTTTGTCCAGCCCAAGTATGGGCTAAGAGCTTGGCAACACCATGAACCTTGATACTATTCCTTTCATTTAAAATACATAGAATCCTAGAATGGTTAGGGTTGGAAGGGACCTCTGGAGCTCATCTAGTCCAACCCCCCTGCAGTGGCCAGGGACATCCCCAACTAGAGCAGCTTGCCCAGAGCCCTGGCAAGCCTCACCTGCAATGCCTCCAGGGATGGGGCTCACATGGGAGACTGCATCATTTCTATGTTTTAACACGCACACACACACAACTTACTAAACATTTATGGGCTCAAGCCTCCCAGATCCCCTATTTTCTAAACATCTTCAGGATGATCACATTATGATTTTAGAAATCATATTTCAACACAGTTTCATGGAGATTAAGGGAGAGAGAATGCATCCTGTGATAGCAAAATAGGGGAGTTGGCTTGTCCAGCCTCAAAAAGCAAAGGCAGAGGAAAAATAGCATGGCCCTATAGAGCTAGGCTATAAAGCCTTAAGATCAAATGGCAATAAAGTGGCCATGAATAAAGGTAGTTAACACTAGAAAAAGGGTTTTAGTTGAAGAGTGAAATTCTGTAAGCTGCTTACACGAGGCTTGTGGTGACAGGATGCCTAAATGGCTTTCAGATGGATTTTGAGGGGATTAGGAAAGGGATTGATTAATTTATAGAGAAAAAAAAATCCCAGAAAACATGTTTCTGATGCACATCTGTAGGCATCCACTGTATTGGTACATACAAGAGAGTTTGAAAGGGGAATATATCAGTGTGCAGTGCATTTATACAAAATCAACTTCAAGTTTCTGTAGCTTGTGCTCACCAGCAAGAATTATTCACCCTCCTCTCCTTGTTCCTAATAGTTTCCTCCCTCCACTGATCTACTGGAGACTGGCAGTAAAAGATGCAGACACACTCATGCTTCATACCATTACATTCCCTTCAGTGTCTAGCTGGCACATCCCATTGGCACTCCCAAAAGAGCACAGATTTTTCCTTCAGGTCATACTGGCAGGTACCCTGCTGGGTTTCCCTCTGAAGCACAGGTTATTAGTCAGCATTTTCTTGTCACCTGCGAGTTGTATTTCACACATCATCTTGTTTTGCCATGCCCTTAACCTCTCCTGTTACATTACTATGGCACATTACTCCCTGGCCACTGCAGGGGGGTTGGACTAGATGAGCTCCAGAGGTCCCTTCCAACCCAAATAATTCTATGATTCCAGCATGGCTTTGGACCTTCCACTATAAAACTGTATCTTCAGAGGCTAGTAAGAAGTATTTTGTGTGCTATGATTACAGGAATGGGAAGTCTGTGCCCTCCTGAACTGGGCATCTCCCTCATGGTTGCAGCTATGGGTGATGAGTCTCAAAGGCAGAAGATAGATCTTTCCAGCCCATTGTTCCTGAATACCATGACAAACTGCTACAAAAGACCTGCACATCCATGAACACAGGGATTGAAGAGAAGTCAACAGACTTGGCTTGAGTGGCATTCAGTAACTGCATTTGAGAAAACAGCTGAAAACAGCTTTAGCATGGATTTGTCTGAATGAAGTAGAACATCCAGTTCCTTCCTCACTGGCTCCTCTGAGGGCAATTTTCATCCCAGACATTTCTGGGCCTCATCTTTGAAGTGCACATAAGGGGAGATAAACCAGACAGTTATCTGGCAGGCAAGAAATACAAGTGGAACAGTGATGGGAAGTAGAAAAGGCGAAAAGAAGTTTGGGCTAGGAAGAGAAGCCAGTGAGGTTGGAAGGACAGTGCCCTGAGGAATGGAAAGGCCAGGAGGAGCCTGGCATTCTGTGATGTGTCTCTACTACACCAACACACCTGGATCTTCAAAGAACCAGAGAAGCTGCAGCTTGTTTCCATTCAGAGACATACTTTGAAACAGTTATGTTCCATTTTAGTGTCTGGAGAAAGCAACGGAGAGATTTTCCTACCCAAGACATGAAAAATCACCCAAAGCAAAGATCAGAACTCAGGACCTTTTTCTCTCTGTCCCATATTTACTCCTCTAGAGGACACTGTTGTATAAGAACAGATGCACAGTAAATGCTAAAAAACACCTTTTCTTTTTTTTCTTTAAAGAGACAAAACCCCTCAGTGTCTGATATTCCCAGAAAGTATCACTCCTGAATGATTTCTGCACTGCACATATATGTTTCTTGGGCATGAGAACTTGCTGAAGGTCTGGGTAGGTGATGCAAGGGTTCACCTCTGTGCCATTGCCATCACAAAGCCATCCATGGAGCTGCCATATACACAATGGCACCTTCTCCTTCCAACACCACTTCACTACTCTGCTCTATAGTGGAGGAGCATTGGCTTGGGTGCAGTGGTCAGACCTTCCTCTGGGATCACCTTCCTAGCTGGAAAACCAGCACACAATGGCACCACGGAAAGAAAAAGCACAAGCTTTTACCTTCCTGTGGTCTGAGGGTGGAAATGGGCTTGATGCTAACTTGGGTACAGCTCTTTAATGCCTGAAGAAATAGCAGTAAGGAGGCAGTTCCAGAGTTTATCAGATGACTGTATTCATTCACTCCAAATATCATATGTAGTGATTTGTGCTGATTCTTCAGTTTGTGGGATTAGTTACAGTTCATTGTAAGTTCTAACTGTATTTCCATGTATTGTGTTAAGACCTGATTCAAGAGTAGTTTTATTTGATGAAAACCAGATGTTCTTAAAAGAGACTCTCTCCTTCACAGTACAAAACATTATTCTTAGCAATTGTATGTACCTTACAAAATTAATAAGCACAGCATCTCCCTGCCTGACATATGACATTATTATATTTTTCCCTGTTGAGGGACTTTTAAGCCATTGGGGTCATGACCTCTGTGCCTTATGAAAAATGGAGAAGCACATGGTTCTAATTTTATCTTCAACCCTGCCCTCCTGCTGACATGTATGTTTACAATACTGTTCATCTGTTGACCCTTCACTCACATTTAAAATATTAGCTAACATTTTTTGGTCCCAATCACAACGTTGCGTTGCCATTAGCTTTTGAGACCAATTGCTTGCTTTATTGCCTTTTGACATGCACACCTTATCCAAAAAACCCTTGACTGGTTTTCAAAGTGGAAAACAGCACCAGCCACATCTATATGGTTTTTTGAACATTTCTAAGGATACTTCTTCACCCTAATGAGCACAGAAGAACAGCTAGACACCATGGAGATGTTGTTGTGTACAGTGATAATCTCAGGATAGCTGCAGAGAGATTTCCTACTCTATATTTGGGTAATCCCATGCACTGCCAGGTTGTAATTTGGTTATGTACATATACAAATATCTGTATTCTATATTTGTTTAATAGCAATCAATGTACTCCCAAGCTAGTTAGTAAGAGCTCAGTCCATAAATAATCCTGTTGAAGTCATTGCTGTTCACAGTGAGATGATATTAGCTGGAGAACCAGACCCTAAAATTGCCTGACTTTGTCACTCCTATAATTCCTTTAATCTTCCCTCCACCCCTTCTTGATGGCTCCAATTGCCAGAACACCAGATACTGGCCAAGAGACTTGGCAATCTCGTGTCTCAGGAGCTGATGCCAATGGCAGTTGGGGGAACAGCACTGGTGTTCAGCATGTTTGGCTTTTATCCTTTGAGTAATGAAGACATCATACTGCTTCTCTGCCTTCCCATCCCCATAACCTCTGATCCTGGATGTGGAGTCTCTGGGCATGAAACATGGAGCCTCTCACTGCTGCATAAAATCAATCAAAGCCAATGCCACCAGGGAGGCTGTTACTTGCCATGTTGGCAATTCACTAATCACTTCCATTATCACCCTGGCCAGGAGGACAGATGGACAAAGCACTGCTGAGTCAGCTGCAAACTCTGATCAGTTTCCAAACACAACTATTTCCAGAGACTCTTAACACAACCCATCTTTTCTTGTTTACATCTTTGGCTTATGCAGAATGTAGAACTGCAGTGTTAGCACCTTGGATCTGTGCCAGTTAGGCATGACAAACCACATTTTCCCCTTCAATAGTTGGGCACAACTCAGCTTTTGAAGAAGAAAAGAAATCCATAAATTCACCAGCTCAAAATTGTACCTCTGTTTTTCATGTGCTCTTAACAGCTCCTCATTGCTTTACACCTCTTCTCTGGTGCCACTGCCAGACAAGAAGAGGATATACCAGGCTCCTAAAGGCTGCTCACCTACCTATCTGCTCCTTGGTCGTGGCTGAAAAGCCTGAAGGTCAACACAAGCACCAGAGGTTCAGCCACATAGCTACAAGACATGCAAGAGCATTCCAAGATATTTGACTCCCCAAATCAATCCAACGTGGCTATTCCTAATTCCTCTGACACATGTGGCACTATCAGTATCAGTTCAGCTCTTCTAACCTGTTGCAGCTCACTGTTCCTTCTCTCCATGCCTGGTTTCCAACTGATCTTCCATCTGGGACAGGACTCTCTCTCTTTTAAACACTTAGTGAGCAGAGAGTTGAACCTTGAGATACTACTGTAATACAAATATTGTGCTTCCTATTAATACTAACCAGAGCAACAAGAATAGGCATATATGTCACATTAATATTAGAAGCTCTGTGTTGACAGCTTCACTTATGCAAACACTGATGTTTAAAACCATAAAAAGCAAGGGAATGCAAAGTATATGCTGACTTCAAAGGAGCTTGCTTGAACTGTTGCAGCACTGCAGAAGGCATAACATGAAATGCTTCAGATACTATTTACACACAGATTTATGCACACCTACACTTTATCCATCTTGGTGGAATGGATTTTCACACAAATCCTTTGCTGAAATTCAGAAAACCAGCAAGTTTCCCATTTACTCAGATAAAACAGTTACAAAACATTAACTCCAAGAGAGGAACTCCAAGTGAAAAAAGTACTTTCAAATCCTAACTGTAGCAGATGTTGTTTTGGTCATTTCTAGCTGGCTGTGAAGTTAAAGCCCCAGAACTGTGGTTTCATATGTGGTTCAAGTGTTGGCTGCATTTATGGTGGGGAAAATAACCAAGAAGGATGCTTGCATGCATGCAGGACCTGGCATGCATTGTTTAAAAAAAACCCCAAAACCAAACAAACCAAAATCCCAAACTGTGGCTGTCTTCAATTATTTTCCATTACAGCATTGTCTGCATAGAATTGCTCCATGTTTTCCATTGAGAAGTGCCAAATGAATGTGTATGTTAGGGTATAGGATGCACAGATTCTTCTGCTAATGTTGCCCAGGATCAGTAAATGTCAGGAAACACAATCTCCCCTGACCTCTATGACATTTGCATACAATTAATCTATATTTTTCAAGTGTCCAACTTTATTTACCATAGCTTCCATCAACAGCTGAGACTGGAGACTCACAGGCAAGGGGAAATTAAGACAGTGATTTTAAAGAGGTCTTAACTGGGGCTAGATGGTCAAATGCCTTGTAAATGGGCTGTTGTCACAACATGCAGACAGGCTTTGGGGCTTTGACTTGTCTTGTTTCATAAAATCTGACAGAATTACACACTGAAAGTGAAGAACTTTCATGGCTTTCCACAGATCTGAAGATCAGGCCCCACATGTCATTTTGGTTGCTCTCTCAAACCAACTTTTTTATCATTAGCCTTCCTATAAAAGGCTTTGTCTGCTTGTGTATCCTGGCTACTCAGATCAGCCTCCTTAGGCTGGAGACAACAGGAGTGGCCAGGAGTGGATGCCAGCAGCCCCTTGTCTGAGCAGGGCTTGGACATCCCTTGCCAAAAGCAGAAGGCAGGCAGTAGCAATGCACACCAGGAAGCATATAGTGCCAAACATGATGCAGGATAATTTCTGTGATGGAAGAATCCAGGAGATAGATTGCCATTTGCCAGCTGTTAATGTCCTGCCACAGAGAGCTGAGCCTGCACTCTGCCCAGCTGCAGGAAAGTGTAGCTTTGGAATACTAGTTCTTATTAACACTTAGAACCAGAAAATAGAGTACACACAGCCCAGAATAATTACATTATACAGCAGAAGTTAATATACCTGACCTATAAAAATACACAGGTGACTACTTATGCCAAAGGGGTCTCAGAAAGCAAATTGGTTAGGTTTGGCAGTTCATAAATAAGTTTTAATTACACACTGGAAACAGCATAATTACACCTTAACTGCAACATAGCCCTACCCTTCCCTTATTACTTTGGCCAAGCTGTTAAGATATATACCTCTAAACAAAATAAATCCATGATCTTCATATTATAAAGACTATACTACTTCATCCCATCCTTTCTCCTCCTCCTCTGTGCACTCTGCCCCTCAGCAGTGTTAGCTGTCAGTTTGGGACTGCACACCCCTGGGTATAGCCAGCTGTGCTGTGAGATGGGGCTCTGACATGCAACTCAAATAACAGCAGAGAGCAAAACAAAGCTGCTGGTGTCACAGAACACACAGTCACCCTATTTTACATTAATGAGGGGATGATGCCCAAAGGCAAACTGATATTCTGAGCCAGAAACATCTGCAGAAGGAGTTTGGAGATGGTGAAGGAGTTAGGATTTGCTCTGGAAAAATACTCAACTGCTATCTGAGCTGTTCTTAATGGAAGTTGACAGAGGACGTGTGCTCTGACACTACTAGGACATTCAGAAACTGCAGCTGGATCAGCTTCCTAATGGAGCAAGAGAGAAATAGATCATCTGTGAAGAGGCTGAGCTCTCCCTGGAATGGCTGTTTTAGTACAAAACTTGATATGATGAGGAGCAACAGCAATTACAGCACACATTGAACAGAGCACATTCTAAGGGCAGCCACTAATTCTTACTTCTTTTGAGGGGAGAAAAATAAAACTACAAAATGTCCACCAAGTTTTGAATCTAGAGGTATGATTGTACCTGACTATTCGGGTAAAAAAAAAGGAAAAAGTAATTGGTTATTTGTTCAGTCTCTCTCCAAAAATCAAGTGTTTACTCTGAAAGCAAAAAGCTGTTGTGCCAGCAGAACAGACTTTTTCTCTTACATGTACAACAGTTTTCTGTGTGCTGCAGGCTTTGAACTTCCTCAGGCAGGATAGCTGCCTTCTGTGTCTCTAAGAAACTTCTACTAGAGGGAGGTGCTGATGCTGACTGGATCCTAGAGAAAAGAGAAACTACTCCTCCTGCTCACCCCCCCTCCCCCGAAAAAAGAAGAAAAATACTACTAATCTATTCAATTTCCAGGATCTGCCTCAAAAATGACACTCACACTGCAAAACAGAACCAAGTGCTACTCTCATGCCCATTTCACATACAGCTTGCATCTAGTTAGGAGCTGAAAACACATAAGTGTTTTCCTTTCCAAAAAGTAGACACCTTAAGTATCTACTTTCTCTAGTCCATGCCATGGTGAAGTAGCCTTTCCCAAAGCTTTTAATTCCACCTCAAGCACCTTCTTCTTTGAGCAATCTCACCCACTCCAGAGGAAAGCTGCTAGCACTGTTGGGATGCATGCAAGGATACAGCTGGAGACAGCCAACATCCAAAGAGGCCAGCTGGCAGTGTTGTTCTGAGATGGGAATCATCAGACTCTCTCCACAGATGTGCATGCAGAAAACCAGAAGCCTTCCCATGGCAAGGAAAAGTGAGGATGGGTACATGGCCTTTGCTGGGTGGGGACCAGAAGACCCTTTGCAGCTCTTTGGGAATATGTCCCTGCCTGCCAAGTGCTTTGTAGCCTTGGGCCTTTGGTGGTAGATCTAACACTTGCATCATCTTGTTATCATTTCTTTTCAGAAAAGGAAAAGACTAAAATCCTGGTCTAACTGAAATTAAAGGAATTTTTTAATCCACTTAATTGATTCACATTTGCATCTCCCAGTCTGTGTTTTGTGGTTTTTCATAAAACAGGAGTAGCAGAAATGAAAGGTGTGGAAGTGTGAGCAGTGTGGAAGAAGTGAGTCTGAGTGAAATCCAGAAGCTGGTTCCACACAGAGCTCCCTGTCATGTCTGACCTCCAGCCTGGCCTTCAGCAGAGCAGCTCAGACAACAAGTAGTAAGGAACTCTGTCATCTAGAGTGACCTAAAGAAGAATAAGGACAAACCCCCCTGTTTCTCACAGCAGGTCAGAAATGAATCAAGAAAAACACTTGCTTCCTCTTACCCCTAACTCCACCAGTGCCTTTCCTCCATCTCTTTTCCATGAGGAGGAATGGCATGTGTAACTGGGAAGGCATCATTTTCCAGAGTGTGCCTTTGCAGCAGCTGCTAGGACATCTGGATGGAAACTCATCTGCTGCTTAGCACAGCAAATGCCACCCTAAACTTTCAGAGTCCCTTCCTTTTGCACAGTCACATGAATATAAAGCAGCAGCAGGGCTCTGCAGTAAGTTCTGCTTTCAGGATGGGAGGGGGGAAGCTGTGAAAAGAAGGCAGCTTTGGATACTAACAGAAAAAGTTCTGATTGCCCAAAGAGTCTCAGGGACATGCTTTTGACTAGGGACTCCCTCCACCCCATGTCCTCCCTAAAGGCAGCAGCATCTCCAGAGGACTGTAGAGAGTTTGATTTCATCTCACCCCATCCCTTCCTGGGTATTTTTCCATTAGGGTTTTTGCACAGAGCCCACAGGACTAGGAAAGAGCTAAATCTGAGTCTGTCAAGTTGTGGTTCTGTTTTCAATGGTTATATATATGGTGCTCTGTGTTGAATTAAAACTACAATAAAAGTCCTCTCACTTGTTACTGTATTTGTGTAATGTTCAAATTAGATGGGAACAGTTATTTGAGAGAAACTAATTCAATACATATCCCAAACCACAGCAGGTTTTAATATAGAAGCTATCTACTGACACAGTGCATGGCTGAGTGGGGAAATGCAAGCAGATCTGAATTATTCCATGTCCAAGACCAGCAGAACTGGCTCTTCTGATGATCATGTGCCCAGAAGAACAACATGAGCTGATAGAAATACAGTGTGAACATCTTCTAGGCAGGATTATAGCTTAATGTACTTTTGTGCTTCAAATGGTCAGTTGGCTGCCTTCAGTTCATGCTGGAAATCCTGGCACCTGAGAGATGAAATGTTGGGATGCAAGACTCAGATGTGTGTTACTAGAAGCAGAAACAGCTGAAATCTGGAAAGAGGAGCCAAATAAATCCTGGTTCCTGAGCAGTGTCATATTAATGGATATAGGACTGAGTTATGAAAAAGTCACAGTTACAAGACATGGTGAGGAGTTTATATGCTCCTTGAAATACTTCAAGGCCTTCATTTCTACATATATATAATCTGGGAGGGATCCAGAGTCCCAGGTAGCTGATTGCTACAAGGGATGCTGATAACACAGGATCTGTTCATCAGGTTTTGAGTTCAGCTATGTTAAAAAACTTGTTATTTTAAGCCAAAAAATAAAGATTTACTGTTTTTTTTCAAGAGCAAGGCAGATTGCCTTGTGTAGTTTGCACTGCACATGTAGAAGTCAGCTATGCCTTTTTTAAAAATTATCCTTCATAGTTACATAATATCTATTGCAAGAGTTTTTGATGTTTAAATTAGCACTAAATCATCTCTCATTAACAAGCAGTTCACTGCTAGCAGTAAAGTGCAGAAACACTAATTGCACTTGAAAGTTAAAGATGACATGGGAAAAGCCCATAAAGTTTAAAACTGGAACTGAATTGCAAAAATTAGGAACATACATGAACTAGAGCTTGGGTTCAACCATTCAGAAGATGGACAAAGCCTGAGGAGTGTTTGCATTTGCAGCTCTAAGTTGGGGACTGGTATACTTGTGAAGATGGATTGGAATTTCGGTGCATTACCTACATATGTGTGTGTGTGTATATATATATATATATATATATTCAGTTTTAACAGTAAATTCTCCAACCTGAACAAACCTTTTGGCAGATCAACACCAGCATGATTTTGTTTTTAGCAAGAGACAATTAAAAGGGGCACTGCCCAGGCCTATGTTCTGCCCTGAAGCTCAGACTGAATTAATTTCTCCTGGTACCTAGTTTATCAGGATCTTATCCATGGAACGATTTGCTAAATTAACAGCTCAAAGAGAAGAGATTGCATTCAAATGTTGTGGGTCAGGGGAAAATTCACTCCACAGTATTACACTCCTGAGCCTAAATCCCACACTCACGTTACTGTGGATTTACGCCAGTGTCAATGAGAGAAGAATTTGGCCCCTGACCTTCTTCAAGTAGGTTAGTAGAGTTGAAATAGTAACTGATCTTAGAAAAACATTTTTGCTGAGAGGTATTTATTTCTGTATAAAGGTTTATGGAACATCATATTCTTTGCCCTTTCAGACCGATACTCACAAATGTAAACAGCACTGGGTTTGGTGTGCCATAGCTTAATCCAGCCTCTCTAAATCTGGCTAAAACAATGGAAAGATCTTCTGAAACCATTGTGGGTTATATCCAATATAGTTAAAAACATCTGACTGCAACCGCAAATATGCTGGTATTTGCTTGTGCTATAAAAACATTTTTATGTCAAATACAACTGGGACTAATACAGTAAACTACGAGTACAGTTAACCCTTGGAATGAAGCACACTTAGCTGCTGAAAGCTTAGGGGAATCTGCATTGGTTGCATTTTCATATGAAGGGCATAAAATGAATGGAGGGTATAAAAAGGAATTATTAGTGCTAATAGAGTAATTGATATTTATATAGCACCTTCCACACTACACTATAAACACACCAGCAGTGTTATAAACTCCTGTAGCTACCAGCTATGGGCCTGATCATGTCTTATGGGCTTGAAGAAAATTCCCAGGAGTGCCCATATGATGCTTCTGCTAAGTGACTAAACTGGTGTCCCCTTCTCCCTCCACATCTACAGGGACTCAGGTGCCTACAAGGACCATTTCAACATATCTATTATGTGTAAAATGTTGGTTCATTCTTTGCACCAATCCTAACTCTTTTCTATACAGCATCTGGGGAGGGAAGAGATGTTTTCATCTACAGGAATTCCTCATCTCTTCCCTGACTGCTAACAGCTAATTAAGAGCAAGCCTTGTACACACAGCAAGGCTGTTTCTCTCTGTATATATTGCTCTCTATTTATTTACACTGAATTTCATCTGCCACTCACTCAGTATCATGCAACTCCACACAATTAGTTTTAAAGGCTGTCAGCTGGAATCATGCTGGATCACCAGCAAACACTCTCAGCTCACTGTTGTGCACATCACTTATGAATACACTGAACAGCTCAAGCTCCAGGCCACATCCCCATGGGAATACACCACTACCTCCTAGCCATGTACTCACAGCCTCTGCTTCCCACCTTTCAGATCTCTGGGTGATGCATGGGACTGAGGCAACTGAAGAGACCTTTAGCAGGGATCTTGTCCAACCCCCTGGCAATCCATGCACAGTATTTCAAAGGGGTCATTCCTGCCTGTGTCAGTGGTGCCTCCTGTACGTGCTCTTGTGCTATTCTCTGGCTGGGAAGTCATGAAAATGTTGTTCCCTACTATAATATAAATGTCAGTTTTACACTTCTAAAATAAACAAACAAGGCTGCTATGGACTTCAGCAGTAGTCATTCTACAGTTGTATAGAAACAGTGCAAATAAGATAACCTTCTCCAGCTGCTGGATAATCCAAACCTGCCCAAGTTCCCTTGACCTTCACTACTAAGTTATTGGTTACTTATTTCAATTAACTTACAAATATTAGTGCCATCTGTTTTTGTACTAGGAGGCAGCTAGTGGTTTCTATTTGTACATTCACTACAAATGTCTTTATCCTCAAAGTCTAACTACTTGCATAATTTCAGTAAGCCCACATCTATGGCTGAAGAGACTAAACACTCTACAATGTGCTCATCAGAGCAGGTACAGCAGCACGTTCCCCACAGTAACTGCCCATCCCCACCCAACCACACACTGAGTCTGCCTGACCTTGCACATCTCTGCCTGTGAAGAACATGAATAACCCCCAATCTGGACCTGATCCTACTCCATTCCAAGTCCAGGGCAGTTTTTCCAGCAATGCTACAGATGTACAAATGTATTACTACAAAAGTTGTCAGCTGCTCAGCTAAAGCTCTCGGCACCTTGCAGTGTCAAGCCAGTATATCCTTAACATGATGAACCTAGATGCTATTAACTCAACATTGCCCTGCCTGAAAACATTACTAGGAAACACAGCTTACTGTTACTTAGCTTAGCACTCAGCCTTTTCCTTCCATAACAGCCAGATGGCAAGTATAGAATCCTAGAATGGTTTNGAGCTCCTGCCTTAGATCCATGATCAGTGTCCACCCCAAGCAAGAAAACAAGGAAGATCCCTTAGTGGATTTCCTCATTAGGCATCCTTTCTAAATGAGCTCTCAGCACTGTTAAACTCTGCACCTCTGTGCTACCAGATTGCTTGATCCTTATTTTCCAGCTGGCTAAAGCTGAGCAGACCCAAATAGCAAAGGTTCTGTTATCAGTTCACATACTGGTTTAGCAATAGCTTCAACTACATTTTATTAGTCAAGAAGATGTGTCTCTGGTTTAATGCCCATTACAGAAGAACCAAAGTCATCCTCCACAAAATGAACAACAAAGTCTTAGCAGCTTATCACAGTGATGTATTTGCTTCTCCATGTTTTGAGTATTTAATCTCACATTTATATATTCCAGTATAGAAACCCTTTGTGAACTAGATAAGAAAGCATAACATGCATTTCACTGTTTGATATCAACGAAAGAGTGAAACATGCTTAATCATGTAACTCCTCTGATCTCTGTAATTGAGACCAGCCTGTTTGTACTGTGCCTTATATGCAACTGATGAGATCAAATGAGTGGGAGATGAATTTATTTGATTTTCAGAGCTAGAAGAGCAGCTGGGCAGCAGGTTCAGTCCAGTCCTCTCTGTTAAAGTAGCTCAGGATCAGGGATGTTTAGATCTTTTATTAGATGAGGGTTGGAAGAAATGCAAATTATTATTCAAAAGCAGACAGCTGGAGAGCAGGAAAAGTGGGGAGCAACTATCAAGCATTAACACGGACTTGCTAGTCCAATTAGCCTGCCAATGAGAAAAGAGTGGGCTATGTGGTGTCTGTTACCCTCTACCTATATGTATTTTAGCAGAGTATTTATATATATCCTATTATATCTATATTTAATTTCTTTCTTTTAAGCAAGGGTCAAATTATATCAAAATAAAAATCCTGCCAGGTTCTGCTGTGAAGTCCATCCCCTTCCTGCTTCTCTTCTTCCCCTTGAATGGACACTGCCAGCACACTAATGCTGAGCAACAGCTGAGAGCCAGGCAAAGAAAGCACAAAACACTCTTAGTGTAACAGCAGCCAAGCACTCAGAATCACAAGCATCCCCTCCTCCCACAGAAATATCCTTCTGGCTGCCATAGAAGAAAGCAGAAGGATGAGTTAGCACAGCTGAGCTCATGCCAGTGGAGGAGAACATCACACATCTCTGTAGGCAAGGACACAGCCAATAGCCTCTCTGGCTTCAGAGGGGAGGAAGCTCCAGCCTTCTGCTGGCCTGAGGAGAACTCACAGCAGACTGTGACTGTCAAAGCTGAAGGTAACCTGTTCTGGACTAGCTCTAGGCAGCCTTCCTGGAGAACATGCACACAAAATAAACTGCACAGGGGAGGAATACTTCTCATGCCTTCCATACTGGAGCACACAAAGACTCCAAAGATTTTATTAATGTAGTTCATCTGCACTCTGAAACCTTTAGGCAGTAGGGAGTAAGCTATTTATCTTTTGGTTTCTTGTAAGGAATTCACACTAGACTTGCTGCTAAATCATTTTCCCTGTACTACTAGTACAGGAAATTAACTATAAATGAACTATGAAAACAAATCGTTCTGCTACAATTTTCCACTGCTATTACTTTACAGTTTTAGTACATTTAGGAAAAGCAATCTAGAGTCAAAAAAAGAGTTACAAATATTTATACACTGATCCTTAAATTAGGCTCTTTCCTCTTTTAACAGGCCCTACTTGCAAGATATTTCTTGCTTATTCTGCATTGCTGTGCTGAGCTTGGAAGCATCCTTGTGGCTACAGCATCATGGCATGGTTGCCCAGTTCACACTGAAGACAACTTCACTCTGAGACTAATCTTTACTGAAAGGTAGAGGGAGGGACATAAAAGTCAGTTCCTTGTATTCCTTGCTGCAAAGCAAACAGCTTCTGACTGTTTATCTAAACAGCAATATTGAGATATTCTGTGTTTTTTCAGTAGTCAATGATTTTTCCATCATTTCCTCCCTGCACAAACACTACTGCATTTCTCTAGAAAGATTAAACACCAAGGATTTATGCCTTCATCCAGGTCTATGTTTTTCATCTGTTTGGAGAAATAAGAGATGGTGATCTCTAAATATGGAATATGCAGTTTGCTCTGAAAATGTTTTTAAGCAACACACCGGGGCAATTGTGGAAAAGTTCTACACTTCTGGGGTGGGGGGGAGACCTACTCCATACTCTTTGAAACTCTCTTGATGAAGTCTTAACACCAACAGATTGTCAAATTATTTGCCCTACAATATCTGCTGAGAGATAATTATTGAAATCTCAGTATGCTACAAGTTGGGGGTTTTTATACATATTTACAGGACAAAGAAACCAGAAATGACAATGCTCTGACCTGAACACAAAACCTAACTCCTGCCCTGCTGTAACACAGTCATTTTAAGAATTTCAAAGCATTTAGCTAAAACATTTCTGTGTGTGTGTCAGGGCTGTGTGCTCTGAAGCACTAAGGGTTAGCTGGAGTGAGAGCAGTGGGCAGCAAACTCAGTGCCTTTGGGGTGATGACAAGGCTAAGTTTCCTGGGCTGCAGCAAACACCCTTGTTCTCCACAGGTTACAGCAGGTGAGCCATGGAGAAATAATAATGTTTTCCACCACTACAGATTGCAGGCTGGGACTGCTGGCTACAGTGGTGCCCATCCATTTTAAGGCAGTTTGCCATTTAAATTGCCAGGCTCAAATTTTACTCAAAGTGAGCATTTTTGGAGCTGAAGTCTTTACAGGGGTGAGTAGGAGCAAAACATGCTCCTGGGTTGTATTTTTTTCCTAGCTGTTACAAGTGGTGGAGAAACCAATTTTTTGTAAGGAGAAAAAAAACAAAACCACCTCTAAAACTCCAAATTGAATTCTGCAATTCAAAAGTAGTTTTCTGTGGGAAATCCTGAAAGAGAAATCCCAACTCTGCTGAACTCAATGGAACTTCCCTCACCAGAGGCACCACTTCCAACTTTTTTGTTGGAATTTCTTTCAAATTCACATTTCCCTATAGAAAATGTTTAAATTACATTTTTTTCTTTCATATTTTTTCCCTCCCCAGTAGGAATTGCTATTTTGCCAGAAGCATTTTGGTCAGAGTCACAAAGGAGCTGCAGACAGGAGCCACGAACGGATGTTCTCTTCAGGACCCTGCTGGGAGTTGGAAGAGGTTCCTGCTCTCAGCTGCTCAGCACCATTCCCTGCTCTCCTCATTAAGGATCATCCCCACTGATGTGCTCATTGAACAGCTTCTCTGAACACTTCCTACAAAGCCCAGCTTCAGGCTGAGCCTCTTAGCTTGGTGCCTCTTTGCAACAACTAGCAAAACAAATGGAGTTGATTCTGCTAGAAACAAGTGAGGGAGCTGCTACACAACTTGCTGTGTGAGTAGATGGAGGAGCAGTGAAAGGTGGCAAGTTCTGGTAACATGGTTGTATTTGGAGAAGTCTGTCCATGGCTTGGAAACTACAAGTCTCTCCTCCAGTATGTAATGCATGTAGAGTTAGCTTGACTTCAGGAGGAAGCTGGCTGCAAGCCATTCAACTAAGAGATCATTTGTCCCAAACCAGTTAGCACAGATACTGAAAGCTGCTAAACACAGAAAACAACTACTCAACCTGGAGTACAACCAGAATCAGAATTAAACTGAATGACAGTGTAAATTTCCTCTGAAGGAACACATTCTGGTAGACTTCATCTGGAATACTGTGTCTAGTTCTGGAGCCCTCAACACAGAAAGGACATGGAGCTGATGGAGCAGGTGCAGAGGAGGCCATGAGAATGCTCAGGGGCTGCAACACCTCTGCTCTGAGGACAGGCTGAGGGAGCTGGGATTGTTCAGCCTGGAGAAGAGAAGGCTTCAGGGGAACTACTAGTGACCTTCCAGGACCTAAAGGGAACTTCCAAGCAGGCTGCAGAGGGCCTGTTTGCAAAGGCCTGCAGTGAAAGGACAAGGGGCAATGGTTTGAAATTGGAGAAGAGAAGATTTAGACTGGATATTAGAAAGAAGTTCCTCCCCACAAGGGTGGTGGAACACTGGCCCAGGTTGCCCAGGGAGGTGGTTGAGTTCCCATCCCTGGAGGCATTCCAGGTGAGGTTTGCCAGGGCTCTGGGCAAGCTGCTCTAGTTGGGGATGTCCCTAGCCACTGCAGGGGGGTTGGACTAGATGAGCTCCAGAGGTCCCTTCCAACCCAAACCAGTCTAGGATTCTATGCTAGATTGCTGAACATCAGCATCCTCTGACTACTTTGCATCTCTTGGGTGTATTTTGGCCCATGAAATCTGCCCCACGTACACCCTGTGCTGGAACCCAACTGCCCCCACCAGACAAGCAAACAAACAAGCCTCCACTCATTTCTTTGAGGAATCCAGAAACATTCAGAGGGGTTCTCACATCTTCCTAACCACAATAAACAGTTAGTCAAGTTACCTTTGTTAAGCAAACCGATTTTCATTGCTTTTCATTCAAACAGCCTTAAAATAGAATTCTTGCCTGCTTTATTTTGTCACATGTAAAGAAAACTGAGAAACTGTATCCATTGTTCCTTAAAAGAGCTTATTAGGGAAACAAAGACCTTTTTTTTCCAGTGAGTGCTGTTTGTGCAGTTACTTCATGACATTTATTTGGACTGGGTCCCAGGGGGAAAAAGGCCAAATTCAGTTTCAGCATTTGCCTACTACAGCACAAACAGAGTCATTAGTTAACAGATCTTTTCTGGCAGTCTTTATGCAGCCTCCAACATCAAAGCACGTGATAGTCATGAAATAATCAAAGCAACATATGTACACTGCAGCACTGTACCTACATTATTTTTCAGTAGCCTAGCAATCCTCTGTAATTTCAAGAGGTTCTCCCAGGCCTTAAGCCAAAGCCCTTGGAAGTTGATGAAATTTCTCCTCCTCCCCCCCCCCCCTCCCTTTGATTTCAATAGATGCCAAACCTGGCCCTCAGCTAAACACTGCCATGGCAATGGCAAACTGCTTTCCACTTCTGGATTAGTTTCCTGCTTGAGAAAGATACAGGGCAGAAAGCACTGGAGAAGGAAGTCATTTGCCCTGTTTGTGCAGAGGGCAGAGACAGCCTGGCTAAGGGCAGTCCCCTTAAAGACTCAGGACTGCCCTTAGGGCTTCTCTCAGTCATCTTAACCACGGGCTGGAAGAGTGAGTAGATCCTTCCTCTCTTCCCCAAAAGAGTTGTCAAGGCCTGGCCCAGGCTTCCCAGGGCAGTGGGGGAGTCATCATCTCTGGTGGGGCTTAAAAGACCTGTAGATGTAGTTAGTGATGGACTTGGCAGTTAACTACTAGACTCAATCGTCTTAAAGGTCTCTTCCAACCCAAACGACTCTATTCTATGATTCCTCTGCCACAACTTTTCACACAGGGAGCACCCCCCCCCTTTAGCCTGGAGAAGAAAGATGGACTTGTAAAGGTTTTATTTAGAGCTGCTGGCCAGTCACTGGAGAACTGTTGCTGTCTCAGCACATCTGTCCTGCCTGCTTCAACACCACAACAAGGGCTGCTCCTTCCCTGCCTGTGCACATCAGTCCAAGGCAGCCAAACCCTTCCCGAACTGCAGTGCTACAGCCAATCAATGAGGGGAAAACAAGGCTAATATTTACCAAGGCTCTCAAGATCACCACCTGAAGAGATTGTGAATCACTGGCCTGGTTTGATTAAAGGCAATCTATGCCAGCAAAAGAGATTTGCAATGTTTACAGGCAAAGAGGCACAGCAGACAAGTTTTGCTGAGGTTGAAAGAGATGGTGGAGTTGGCTTGGGAGGAACATCTGTCCTTCTGGAGAGTGAAACCTAAAACTAAACCCCTCTAAGGACCAATGATAAGTAGTTTATTGTTAGCTGAGTGAAAACAGGGTTCTGAAAAAGAATGAGAGATTGGGAGAGTGAGTGCATGGACTAAGGACTGCAACAAGGTTTGAATTTTACAAGAATCAACTGATGGAATATAAAGAGAGTATTCAAAAATACATAAAAAATCCATGAAGGTCAAATGGCAAATCATAATGAATTTTAAAATAAAGTAACTTTGAGACACACTTGAGGGTTGAAAAGAAAATGAGTTTAGTGGAACTATTAAAGACAAGATCCAATCCCAGTGAAGCTGGTGGAAAGACAATCACTGACTCCTACAGTGTTGGGCCAGTACCAAGGAGAACAACAAAGAAATTGCCAATGACTGAAAAAGAATCAAGAAAATCTCCGTGGTTTCTTCCCATCTGTGTTTGATAACAAAGAGCACTGGCAATGTTCTCAAAGGATGTGTTTGTGGGTACTAATGAAGACAAAAGAAAGGAATCTGCAAAGTAACCAAGTACAGGAACAAAAGAAAGACAGATAATAAGTAGTAATGGCTTACACCCAGGGATGAAGCACTGGATTTTATGAGTTTATCTGTGCACTGTAATAGCTGTCCTGCTAGGCTGAGGAAGGTCTTAGAAATAGCAATAGGGTGAATAGAATGAAGATAGAATAGAAAGAATAGAGTGAATAGAATAGGAAGCATAGTGTGATTTGGAGCACACTGTGCACCTAATAATGAAATGTCACTTGCTATAAATCAAATAGAAAGCTAACATTTTTCAGCTATTTTGTGTTTTTAAAAGGTCTATATAGATTTTTGGCCAGCTATTAGTAAATGAAATTGAGATCATCAATAAGCAAGTTAAACCATTTCTGAACATGTATGGGCAAGCATTACACTCACCAGATTTCAGTATGTTATTATCAGAAGGAGCTTAGGCATGCCTGAACAAAACTGGCTGTACCTTTGTGTAGGAACATGCCCACTGGCAATCAATTCCTGTCTTTAGGAATTGCAGTGAAGTGGAGAAGTATAATTTCCTAGGCTATCACCTTCATCATCCTGCCCTTCATGCTATGCTCTTCCTTTGTTCCTGCAGGAAAACTGTCACAACTGAATGCAAAGTCTGGGGCTGGTGAATACTGCAGGGTAAGTGCACATTGCTGAAGGTGTTTTGTGCTGTACTTTGCTGTAAGTTGTCCTTTACCTGCTATGCCTGTTCCAGCTGAAGAAGCTGGGAAGACAGTACAGAGCCCAGTGAATCATGTATATGCACTGTAGTGGAAGAAATACAGTGGTGTTTGCACAGTCTGATGCTGACACTAAAAGAAAACCATCAGGATGTTATTCCTTTGGCTAGAGCAGAAAAGAACAGACCATTCAGAGGCAGAAACAGGCAGTGCTACTCCATGAGCCCAAACTGACTGCAATTCTTCCACCAGTCAGTCCCTGTGATGCTGTTGTAATCTCATGACCCAGCTGTGAACTGTTCCCTTCACAGGCAATTCCTCTGGGCACTGGGCTTCTGATCACCTGAGAGAGCCAGATGCAAACACAAGACCTCCACCACATATTTCATGTGCTATTGAAATGCAAATACATATCAGGTATATTCCTTCTATTTCTCCTGGAGACACATATTTCAATTAGTTTCATTTGCAATGCAGTCACTCTCTAAGGTCTACAGACATTATCCTGCTTTCTGCCCTCCAAGCACCAGCAAGACTTCAGACCCCTGTGGTTTCCTAAGTAGGACTGCAAAAATGCCCTGTGGTATAAACTCCTACACTCCAGTCTGAGCTGTTTGAAATGGGCAAAAAGATGTAGCTTCTGGGTCTCTGGGAGATGTGTTCTCCCATGGCAGAGCTTTTCTCCCTGTTCTGTAAGTCACAGGCCCTGCTGATATTTAATGAGATCAGCTGGCTGGCAGAGCACTCTGCTCAGCTAATAGCAACTCTTTGGGGCATTTAGAAGCTTGAAAAAGTCTTGGAAGAATGCTCCAGTATGGATTGTACCTCACATAAAAGGAAGTCACTGAGATAACTAGAAATATTTTTATCCTACAACTGCCACTGTTCCCAAAAACCAAGGAAGATTTTACTAAGAAACTGAGTCAAGGCAAACCCCTCCTTATACACAAAGAGTTTTCATTGTATATGCTGCTCTTTCATGGAAAGGCTAAGTAAGAGGTGATGGTGTTGCATGGTGTTACATGCCCTGGCTGGCAATTCCTGAGGGAACATGCCAGTTTGGGATCCCAGTGTCCATTCCTGACTAGCTGACTGGGCAGATTTGGCAGGTGCCAGGTAGAGGTGTGGAGCTGAACAGCTGAATGAAGAGGCACTTCAGTAAACCTGCCCTTGAGACAAAAGCTTCCAAGGCATTTCTTCCCTACTAGGGTGAGGTTCAATGTCTCTGAAATCCTTCTCTTGAAATTCTTAACACTAACCTCTGAAAGATATTTAAGTGTTCCACTCCCTCTGACTTCAACAGCATTTAGTACCTGTCCAACAAGAACAAGAGCTACTGCAATAATTTAAATTGAATAATTCAAAACCTTAATCAAGAGCCACTTTTGCCTTGATGTTCTTCTTCCAAACCCCAGACACTTCACTTTCTTTAGACCACAGCTACCAAAAAATCAAGCAGAGCATTTGGAATTCCCTTCCCTTTCTCTCCTCACATTTCCCTGGCTGTGACAGAGGACAGTGATACATTATGTGTGTTGGCTGCTGTGGTTCTGCCTTGGCACAAGCCCTGCCAGCAAACACAGCTGCATCTTCTCACACAAGGTCCCTGAGCTGCACCCCGATCCCCAGCAGTGATGATGCTGGGGAAACCAAGCAATGCCAAAGCTACAGGAGCACCAGGCTGAGCTTTTGCCTTAACTTGCAAAGTAGAATGGGGTCTGGAGAGCTGCTGATTTCTAAGAGTGTATTAACTAGACTTTTATAGCTCCAAGGGTGGGGCCACAAGGGCTTCGGTGAGATTTTAATGAACAGCCGGTAAGGCTCAGACTATAAATAAGTCACTTGGAGGACTGGTATGTGCACACACTCCTGGAACATTCCTGTTGATTTGATTTCCTGTGATTACAGCCCCTGGGTGGAATGATGGCTCACTGCTACAATGCTTGGCCAAGCACCTTCTCCAAGGTGGCAGCTCTCCTCCAGCCAGGCTCGGGTGTGCAGAAAGGGATGGGCTGAACCCAGGCAAACAGGAGCTTAAAGAAAAGAAACACTTCAGTGTTTCAGTGCTTTCAAAACTTCATGAGGTTTATATGAAATGCTTGTCTATATTTAGATCACTTATTTAGGGCTGCAGTTACTCTGCAAATCTGCCCTCTCTCTTTTTAAACCTACTCCTCTTCATTCAAGCCAAGTGCACTAGTTTGGTGTCCAGCTGGCACTCCATCCTATGTTAAACTTTTGGTAGTAGAAGCTGGAAGGATTTGCAAGTAAAGAGTAAGAAAATTCCTTGTGATAAAAATCCCCTTCAAAATGCACAATTTCAGAAAAGTAACATTATACAAGGGCTTAGTTGCCAGGTCTAGAGCAGAGGCTAGAGGACCAGTGGCTCTGGACTTTCTCCTTGGAGCCTTTCCTCTCCCAAGCTACCAGCTGGGCTGGGAAAACATTCCTGAAATGAGTGGGTAAAACTGGTATATCTTTATATTTTAATGGGTTTTTCCTCCTTTTTAGTGTGTGCTGAACCAGATGGTCTAGGTCACAGAGAAATACTCAAATCACATAGCAAACTGCATTGGCAAGGGAATCCAGAAATGACCAGCTTTAATATATTTATCAGTGGTCTTGTGATTTTTCTTGTTCCTAGGGACACAGCAGTGTGGAAGTAAATAGGAAGGCACAGATTTGAAAGAGAAACACTGACTGATCAGTAAATACATAGTTAGTTCTTTAGATTGAGTACTTTTTATAGTGCTTTTCCAAAACATGCCTGAATTTTTTTATGTGTACAGCTCTGAGATCTATTTTTGGGAGTTGAATTAAACAGGAATTTTGCCAGTGATGTCTCATCAACTCAGGCCTGACCATGGCTTTGGCATGCATTATTCAAGCCCAAGTTGCTAAAGCATGGTTTCTTGTGCATTAGAAAATCCATCTAGCCTAAAGCAGCTTCCTTCTACTGCCACTGTCTTGCTTTTTGCCACTGACTTCTAACACTTACCTGTTTATCTAAAGATTGTTTTGGAGAACATATACTGAGTACCTCTGAATATTCCTAGAGCTCTGACATAAGAGATTAAGAAGTCTAAACCCAGCCTGGACTCAGTGAGAGTTACACACCAGCTGGGAAGTTTCTCTTCAGCTTCCCATTGCCAAATGTAGGTGCAGCACTAGGGGATATTTAGTCTCTTTCATTTTCACGTTCTCAGTAAACACTAACAGATGTCAGCACCTATCTCCTCTTAATCTAAAACCAGAACTCACTCACACATTACAGAAACACTCTTCATTGTTACCATCATGTAAAATGGCCTTGCCTTCAGGAGCTCTACAGTGCTGCTGAATGGAGTGGCATGGTTCCTAAAGCCAGCTAAAAACAAATGAACAGCAAGTATTGAGCTTCTATTTGGTAGCTCTTTCCCCTTGCAGGTCAAAAAGGGCTTTCCAAAGCAAGTATCATCATCTTGGTTGCACAGCCAGGTATAACCTGAAGAAAAAAGGGATGTTCCTCTCCTAGAGACTGACCCCAAAGCCAGCACTGAAATACCACCCAGCCTGATGCCCTGCCTGGTTCAAGCAAGCCTCAGGGTGCTAAGATGGCACCTCAGCTGGCTACTAACAAAAGAAACATCAGCCTTGACCTTGGTGCAGAGCTCTGCATCTTCTCTGAATACCTGCACTGACTATTCATGATCCCAAGCTAACCATGGGACTAATCCTCCTTGTTCCTGCTGGTTTCCTGAAGGCCCTTCAAGACATGCTTGGCACACTGCACAGCAGGGCTTTTCTTTGAGAAGAGAAACTAAGGATGCTAAAAATACAGAATAATGCAAGAATCACTCAGGCAATTTAAAAAAATCTTCCAGAACTAAAGATTATTCTGGTCAGAGAAACTGGAAGCTGAAGTATCCTCACTGGATACTCCACAGCATCTTTACCTGAAGCTAGATTTAACTGAAACACAACCTCTTGATGTGGTAGGTAGGGTTAGCCTTGGCTGCTGGAGTGGTTGCTTTGATGTTACTAATTGTGCACTATATTTAAGAATTCAGAATAAAATGGTGGCCAGCTGGCTCTTTGATGAGCTGTTATTCATAATAAAGGAGGAGGTCACTGTGAGGACATGCTGGGTGTAGCTGAGGTTAAACACACCAAAACAACCATTCCCATTTCTAATTTGAGCACCACAGCAATTACTTCTCCCTGACCTACCTGGAAACCAAACAGAAGAGTTCATCTCCTCCTTTATTGACCTGATAAGTTTAGTTACACATTTTATTTACTCTATCATCACCACATAATAGCTTACAAATCTTCAAAATTAGCCTGATACTCTGACAGACTTAATATGGAAATGGAAAGAAAAACACATTATGGACTTGCTGTCTTCATCCAAACTAAACGAAATGTAACCTCACTTTAGGGTCTTCATTTTTCCTTAATGTTAATGTAGAATTTCTTTTCAAATCATTACCCTTTTACTCAACTGCCTGCTATATCCTTTCAGTGCAAGATGAGCAGGAAGAAGCCAGGAGGCAGGTGACCTACACTCAGAAGCTGATCTGTGTCCACCTCTGGCCCTGCTCTACCAGGTCCACATCTCTCTAGTGCTGAGGACTCCAGAGCTGGAGCCAGCACTGCAGCTGAGTTCTCCCCAGAGTAGAGGGGCAGAATCCCCTCCCTGACCTGTGAGCCATGTTAAAGCACAGAAACAACATTTATAGTCTTTCTTTTTCTGACCTGACCTATTTCTGCCATTGTATGACTTGCTTCCAGCTACCAGTACCTGTGTTAGAATCCTGTCCACCCCACAGGTCACACACTGTATGTGAATGGATATTGTCCAAGGCTCTCTGCATAAAATGCACTCTCCACAGTGCATCTCACTGGGAAACCACTTAACTCTTCTAGCATCTCACCAGCTGCTGATGTACATATTGGATTCTCCTGGGATTTAAGCATTCTGGGCACAGAATCAACATTCTGCTAATTTTCTTATACCCTAGCTTTCCCAAGAACAAGAGCAGAAAAACACAGGAACCATTCTGCAGGCAGAGTCACTCCAGATTCAGTTCTGCAGGTTCAACTAGTATTAACACAACCAGCAAACAGGGAAACCTTTTCATTTCAGTATTGTAACACATGTTTTTCCTCTTTGCAGTGTTATTTTCATCCTGTGTTAGAGAAAAATTTACTGCAAGTCGGAAATGCCAAAAATATTTGTGTGTGATTAAAGGTGATTAAATAGAATAAACCAGAGAATAAACTCCACCCAAAGACAGATAAAACAACATTGCCCAGACCATGAAATGAAAGCCCTGTTTACCTAGGCATGCAGAACTGCAGCTTTACAAACTAAAGAGAGTATTTGCATCTTTTAATGCCTCTCATATAAACAGCCTTCTCTATCACTGTCAAAATACAAACCAGACCCAAACTTGTCAGCGTTTGTGAGATGCTAAGCTAAAGAGAAAAATACAGAAGCTGTATGAGGCCACATACTAGGAATTTTGTATGTTCATGATGTTTTCTTTTGCTGTGTTGAGGACCTCAGTCCTTCATTCCCATGGACCACAAGAGATGCACCTGCAGCAAGGCAAAGCCTGGCAATCAGCCTCAAGAAGAAAATCACCTTCTTTTTGCAATGCCTCCCTGTCACTTGATGCACCTTGGAGGTGGAAAAAGGGGATATGAAAGTGTGTTTGTTTTCCTTTGCCATGCCTTGCAATAAGAAATTTCACTCAGTATTTATCTAGGGATTTCAGTAGTAAGTAGAGAGCTTGTGGCAGTTCAGTGAGTGTTTTCACAGGGCTGTTGTTACTGCAGTTGTAAAGTTTCACTCATGATTGAATGCTGAGGGCTGGTGAAACCCTGAGTCTCTTTACTGCTCACAGATGTGTCAGAAAAAAATTTACTAAATGCCTGGTTTTTATTACTGCTCTGCTGATCCTTTTTTTTTTCCTGTGGACATTCCAAAATGCAAGTTCAATCTGATGGTGAATGTATCTTCCAGATATTCACATTAAAGGACGTAATTCATGTAACATAAAACACACTACCATAACAAAGCTGCACCATTGAAACCCAGAGTTTTGTTGGAAGCAAGATCTAATTTCATTCCTCACAAATGTTCTCAGTTCAGTTCTTGAAATAAATATATAAGACATCTATACATACATCTATCTACTTGACAAAAATATACGCAGATCAATGTAGTGAGAGGCAAAAAGCACCCACAGGTTCTGCCAGGTTCCTGTTGATGTGACTGCTCTGAGGGAGCATTCTGCATACTGCACATGGACACGAAAATCTGCTTTGGGGTTTTGTTCATTTACTTCACCTGACTTTGTATTGTTTGTGTAGTGACTCCTGATGTTCCATGGTATCACAGCCAAAGCTCAGAACACACTGTGCAGCCAGTGTCACAGAATCACCAAGACTGGAAAAGACCCCCAGGATCATCAAGTGCAGCCTATGACCCAATACACCCAACATCTATACCATGCCACTCAGTGCCACATCCAATCTTTTCTTAAACACCCCCAGGGACAGTGACTCCACCACCTCCCTGGGCAGCCTATTCCAGAGCCCAATCACCCTCTGCATGAGGAAGTGCTTCCTAATGTCCAGTCTAACCCTCCCCTGCTGCAGCTTCAAGCCATGGCCTCTTGTCCTGTCACTAGCTGCCATGGAGAAGAGCCCAACCCCTACCTGACTACAACTTCCCTTCAGGTAGTTGTAGAGGGCAATAAGGTCACCTCTGAGTCTCCTCTTCTTCAGGCTGAACAGTCCCAGTTCCCTCAGCCTTTCCTCATATGGCTTCCCCTCCAGCCCCAATAGTCCTTAGTCAATAGTCCTTCAGTTAAGTAAAGCTGCCAGGATTCCCCCCCCTCAAGTCAAAGGTCAAGCACACACTGACTGTTCAAGGTCCTGGGTTTATAAACATTGGTAACCAATGAATACTGTGAATTTCTTCTCCTCTTTTGGGCTGATAACACACCTTTCTAAAGAACAGGTTTTTGAAGGATGGCAGCAGCCTGCAGTCCCTCTGGAATGATCCTTGTGGTGCTGAGGAACATGGTTTAAGGGTGACCTGGCAGTGCTGGTTAACAGTTGGACTCAATCTTAAAGGTCTCTTCCAACCAAGATGATTCTATGACTGAGTACCTGCTCTTTTGGCTCTGAGCACACTCAGCAGCTGTGAAACACATCAACTGTTATGAGATGAGATCCACCAGATACAAAGAAAATGCTGCAGCAGGTCAGTGTTACCCAGCTCTGACACAAACCCCACGTGGCACACACATCTGGCCCTCTCAAAACCCAGAGAGAAGACAAAGCAAGGCAAGGAACAGGCTGGGAGACTCCACTGCCTTTTGTGACTGAACAGGGCAAGAGCAAAGCAAGCTCTAGCAGTGGAGATTTGCTGCAGGTGATGCTATCAGGGTATAAAAAATGACAGCTGTCAGAGGGATCTTGAACTTTCTTCAAAAGGTGCAGTTACAAGAAGGACCCTTGCTAATTAAATATTCTAAAAAGCAAAGGAAAAGTACAGGACAAACAATAAATCACACTGCTCCTTAGAAGTCACTGTGCTTTGAAAAAAAAAAAAGTAATAAAAACCTCAGTGATTTTTATGTGAGGAAAAATATTTCAAAGTGGGTTTTCTGTGCAAAGCCACGTGCAGAAACTGTTTCTGTGTCGTGTAAACTTGATAGAGTTCTTCTGTTCTCTGCTCTGTGCCTCTGGGACCCAGTCTGGCACCATTTGACCTCCAAGGAGCTTTAATGAAAAGCACATCAAGGCTAAGTGAGGGACTTTTTGATCTTAGCACTGCACATCACTAAAGAATCCAATACTTTCCAAGTGGTGTTGCATCTCCTCTGGTAAGAGCAGCTTGTACTCAAACCAGCAACAGAGGGGTTTGAAAATGCAGCCACTGACTCTTGCAGCTCTCACACTTAAACAGAAATGCTCAGGACTCCACTCACAACAACTCCTATAGGGAAAAAGACTATCAAAGTGTTGGACTTATGGTCAAAGTACACCACAGTAGCAAACAGAGTGCCACAGTGTTGTACGTGGATACAAACTCCTTCTTGGATGAGTTAAATAGACATTGTTAAAATACTATTTCTGAGATTGGCCAGATGTTGCAGAGAGTCATGGAATCATAGCATTGATTTGGTTGGAAAAGACCTCCAAGATCATCAAGCCCAACCATTAACCCAGCACTGCCAGGTCACCACTAAGCCATGTCCCTTAGCACCACATCTCCATGGCTTTTCAAACCCTCCAGGATCATCAAGCCCAACCATTAACCCAGCACTGCCAGGTCATCACTAAACCATGTCCCTCCCAGCACTGCCAGGTCACCACTAAGCCATGTCCCTTAGCACCACAACTACATGGCTTTTCAAACCCTCCAAGATCATCAAGCCCAACCATTAACCCAGCACTGCCAGGTCACCACTAAGCCCTGTCCCTTAGCACCACATCTCCATGGCTTTTCAATCCCTCCAGGAATGGTGACTGCAGCACTGCCCTGGGCAGCCTGGGGCTGTTCTGTCACAAGTGCAGGATGCAGCACTTGGCCTTGTTGGCCCTCATGCCATTGTCCTTGGCCATCAATCCAACCTGTCTAGATCCTTCTGCAGAGCTTTGCTACTCTTATGCAGATCAACGCACCATGATGTCCCCGTGAAGCAACAGAGCTGTCCCACTGCCAAAGCACTTCAGATGGTCAAACCTCTCCTCCCTTCCAGATGGACTGTGCTCTTCAGCCTGAAACACATTCCCTGTAGCACAGCTGACCACCCAGCCCTACAGCACAGAAAGCCCTAAGTACAGAGCTCTTAATGCAGGAGGCAACCTGATGGAGCAGGAGAATGAAGATGTTCCTTCCAAACCACAGTAGCTCACCTGCACACACCAGAACAAAGCTAACCTCCAGAGACATTTCAGATAGTGCTTTAAGCAGCATTGCCTGGTCAGCAGAATTTTAGACTGCTTCCTCACATGAAACTTAACTGCTTCAACCAAAATGTACTTTTACAGCTATAAAAGAAACATTGCAAAATCTATTTTTTACCAAAGTATTTGTTTTTCTGACAAAGTGCCACAGTAAAACTTTCTTGCACAAAAGTCCCAAACAACTTTTGAAAACAAAGGTAAAAATAATTCAAAATTATAAAAAAATGGAATGAGATTTCTCCTAAGCTTAATGACTTACTCCTTTATAATCAGTGCTCAGTTCCCCTCAGAGCAGAACACAGGTCACTGAAATTTACAGGTTTTATAGGTGTTACTGTCCTGAAGTGGAACATTGCCTAACTTGCTACTTGTGATCCTACTTGTGATCTAACCAGCAAGGTCATGATCCTACAGCCTTAAAGTTAATTGGCACTTCTTGCACAAGCTTTGATGTGAACTGGAGTGGGGCTGAAGGCAATCAGGGCTATACTCAAGTTCCTTTCAATCCAAGTGACTGTGGGAGGGAGGAGATGGCACAAGCACTGCCCTTGGAGCCACCCTCTAGAAAGGGAGATTCTCCCTTCCTGAAGCATTCTCCCTTCTGTTCTCTGCCTATCTGGAGGCTTTGGCAGCAGTTAGTAAGTTGGTTATACTTTATCTCCCATTCTCCTCTTTCGACTGCATGACATCTAGAGAAGATCAGAGGTGCATCATGACAATGTGCATGTGATATCAAGTGGAAAACACTCTGTTATAGCTCCTCCTCAGTCTCTATTTAACAAACTATTCTTAATGGACAAGTAAGTACTCCTTACAGAAAAATCTCAGCAGGTTAGCCAGAGAAAAACCAGGAGACTAATGTGTGTAATATATGTATGTACTTATGTATAAGCACACAGATGAGTGCTTCCATTGGAAACAAGGGAGAGACACAGCACTTTTGGCTTAGGGAGAAGCAACAGTTATTGATATAATCCCATTAAATGCAATTTCCTACTTCATATCACTAACTATTATTCTTTTTCAGTCATTCAAGGCTTTGTTGTATCTATCTTGTATCAAGTTGTATCTTTCTGAAGAAGTTGCTGATGAAACCTCCTATTTTCAGTAAAAGAGTGACTTCATTGTGAAATAATGAGCTTTGGAGTTCAAATGTGATGTTCACAATGATTTAGCTCACACAGGGTTTTTTGCCATAACTCCTCCCACACAAGCCTTCTGGGCCTTCCTAACACCCCAAACTCATCACTCCTCCTTACAAACCCAAGAAGCAGCAACTTTATTTTTGTAACTGATTTCTTTCTAAGCAGACTTCAGTTTCTCTAGGAAGGATCTGTTTCTCTGGCTAAGATGTGATAAGATTTTTTCTTTGTGCAAAGTAAGAGAGAAATTACACATGGACCTACCTTGCAGATGTTTCTGAAGCACTTCTAGCTCTAATCACACCCTGTTTCCACTAATCTGTCCTGCCATGTGAGATTTATCAGGGACTTGCTAAATACTATACAGCAGTGCTGACTGCTGAAAAGGAGTAAAAGGCTGGAAGGAAATCTCCTGAGTCCTGCAGAAATGAATGGGACACATGGGACTGTGCTGCTTTTCAGCAGTCAGCACTACAATGTGTCACTTACTGGCACACCAAGGGAGCTTCTGAAGTTGGTTAGCCTAGATTTCACTGCAGCTATCTGATCTTTGGCAATCTGAAGTTTCTGTCCTGGCAAATTGTCTAGTCCTTATCCCAGGAGATAAGGAAGTTAAACATTTGTAGCCATATGTGGGATTTTAGGGCCTGTAGTTAGAGTCTTCTGCTTTCAGCCACTAAGCAGGATTTATACAGAGACACAAAAGGCCATGGCAGTTGTGATTCAAGTCTCCTTGTAAAAGCTGGAAGCTTCTTAAAAACAGTCAAGTCACAGTTGTTTTTTAAGTTAGGGGAAAAAAAAAAAGAAACCTAACTACAAATAAGGACCTTTGTTCACCAGGCTCCTTAAGCAGAATATAAATCTGAAGCAATAGCACTTCCAACTGGAGAGTAATCACTTAGACTCACACATGGCATGAACCTAGGTACCTTGATGAACTCAAGCCAAGCATGCAACACCACATTTAAGAACTCTTTTCCAAACAAACTGAGCAAATAACCTCAAAATGTGCTACAGCTTACACCAGCACTTCCAGAGAACACAACCTGCTAGAGGGAAGGTCAGTGGAGTCCAGTGAGTTAGAGCAGCATAATTACACCAGTGTGTAACCCTGGAGTCACACGCAAATGCTGAGCAATGCTGTATTATCCTAATGTCTACTTTCTGCCTCTGCTAAGTTTTGTTGTTTATGTGCATGTTATTTTTTCACATCTCATGGAAGTATGTAAAGAAGAGCACCCTTCCCTTAGATTCAGGCTATTCTAGAATGCTAGACTGGTTTGGGTTGAAGGGACCTTTAAAGGTCACCTAGCCCAAGCCCCTGCAGCCAGCAGGGACATCTGCAACTCCTTCAGGATGCTCACAGCCCCAAACAACCTCACCTGCAATGGGTCCAGGGATGGGATATCTCCCACCTCTCTGGGCAACCTGGGCCAGGATCTCACCACTTTCACTGTAAAAAAAGTCCTTCCTTCTATCTAGTCTAAATCTACCTTTTTTTTTTAGTTTAAAACCGTTGCTCCTTTTCCTGTCACAACAACCTCTGCTAAAAAGTCTGCCCCCCCACCTTCCTTGAAGTTCTGTGAAATTCCAGACAAATTAATTGCCTTTTTCTAAGAGCAATGGCAAGTAAAAATGAATTTATGTTAAAAAAAAAAACAACAACCAACCACCAAACTTTTTAGGAAAGCTCTGGCCCTGCATCTTCTGAAGCAGAAACCTTAATGCTGATAAGACAGTATTTTGGATAAAGGATATGCTTTCTTGCTGATCCTGTGCAAGCCACAGTGTTACTGCCCGGAAAGTGGCAGGGTTTACCTTCCCAGTACAGAGATTCCAGCAGCAGGTATCCCTGAGCACTCTGTTAGCCCATGCTCCCAAGCAGTTAAAAGCCAAGACTTTCCCTTTGCCTGATGTTCAGGTCTGGTGTGGGTCATGCCAAGAGGTTGAAGATACAAATCTCATGAGTTCCTGTAGGTTTTCATCTGGATTTTTGCCCAACAAGAGAAAAAGGAATAAGAAACAGATGAAGTACAAACTAGATACAAGTCAAGGCAGAACAGAGCTGCTGTAATTCCTGGGGGATGGAAAGAAAGGTAGAAAGAGGTTATCAAGGATGACACTAGAGGATACAAACACTTGGATGCAAATTCTGCTATATATAGATGAAAGGCTTGGTTTTGTTTAATTTGGAAAAGCTCTATCTTTCAAATATAGCAGAAAACCTGTTCTGACGACAAATCATCTTTCTAATTGTATTGTAATTATTGTGTATGTGACTTCAGAGCTTCTTCTCTGATAACATTTTAGATGTTGTATTGAGACAAGTTGTATCATCCCAGAAACTGAATTCCTTGCCTCTTCTCCTCCCAGGGAATTCCTCCTAGCAAGGCACTAGCAGCTTAAGATCAATAGAATTCATTCCCCAGGGCTCTTCTGACTAGCAAGAGTTTTGGAATTGGAACAGACACTCAAGGTGCAAGCAGAGATGTAGGGAGATACGTTATTGCTGAATAAACACCACTTAAGTGCAAGGGAAAATAAGGATGAATGCTAGAACTGGGTCAGAATCCTCTGCTATAAATATGTACAGTAAGAGAGTGTGTGTGTATATATAAGGAACTGCTGACACAGCACTGTGGAAAGCACTGCTAGAGACCTTTTGGTTGTTGCCAGCAATGTCATCATAAATTAGAAGTGTTCTCAGGAGTAACTCTGTGGTTAACCTGCATGAGGATACTGAAGAACAGCCCTTTGTTGCCAGGAGGGGACTATCTGACACTGCTTGGCATCATCCTGCACACTTCATGAACTTGACTTTACACCTTTTCTTGCTTAGCTTAAGCAGACAACAAATTAGTATTCCACTAAAACAAAAATCCAAACAGGGTTTGGGTGAGGAAAACCACAGCACTCTCTCCCTGATGGCTTAGTGCTTCTGCAGCCTGCTTCTTTGAAGACAACTATTTGAACATCTTTAGATCAGATGTACTTACAGAAAACCAGAAATTCAGAGAATAGAGCCTAAGGAATGTTTCTTTCTGGAAAGGTATCATTGCAAGACCTACCAGCTATGGATAGCCCTACAAAAATCCAGCTCAGAATGGACCAACTTGTAACATGAACAAAAGCAAGAGGTGCCCAGGACCTTGCAAAGACACTTGGCAATCATAGCTTAGCACTGCACGCTGGGTTCACCTCATGCTCTGCAGAAGCTGTCTGAAGGACAAAGTCTTTCTCAGCTGTCTGGAAAGGGATGTTAGTGCTATGGTGCCACATGTCTAAACATCACAGGAAATTCATTCAGGCCTTAACCTCATGGTTTTACCAAAACCAAGGGCCAAAAATACTGGTGCTGTCATCAGTTTGCTAATAAACCATCACTGATTTGTATCCCAGAATGTCAGGGGTTGGCAGGGCCCTAGAAAGATCATCTAGTGCAACCCCCCTGCCAGAGCAGGAGCACCTAGACCAGCTCACACAGCAATGTGTCCAGGCAGCTCTGCAATGGCTCCAGACAAGGAGACTCCACAGCCTCCTGGGCAGCCTGGGCCAGTGCTCTGGCACCTGCACTGCAAACAAGTTTCTCCTCATGTTAATACTAAACCTCCTGTGCTCCAACTTGCTCCCATTCCCTCTTGTCCTACCATTGGATGCCATTGAGCAGAGCCTGGCTCTCTCCTCCTCACACTCACCCTTAACATATTTATTTGGTGATGTTCTTTCCACTACAAGTAGCAACTGGTAGTGGAAGAGATGTGCTCAGGAACAGTGAAACAGCAGGTCTTCTAACAATTTAAAGATACCTACTGTAAATGGCAAGGTTTGACAACTGTGCCTGTGGAGTTAACTTGCTGATACTCAAGGATGAGCTTCTACACATTGAGGCAATCTGCAAACTGCTCCAAGCCATGTGGAAAGATGGCCAACACCAGATTCCCAGCAGTTCATTTTCTGTGTGATGGAATTTATTCTGTAAATTACTGTAAAACCAGAATCAAATAGCATGCAACTGGAAACTTACTGAAAGGCTCCAATGCACCAAGAGCAAACAAAACAGGAGGTGCATTTCCTCACTCATCTGATGAAATCAGGAAAACAAAGATTACAAAACCACAGAGCTTCACTACTGCATCCTCCCAGCACAGCCAGAAGTTGGTGCTTGAAGGCAATGTTTCCAACAGCATGTTTCTTTTCTCCCTGTCTTTTATTCTGCCTGAGACAAAGCTTCTGTGCCCTAGAGTAAGGTATGAATGTGATTTAGTAATTGTAGAGTGACACCTTCAGTTTCAGGAAGATGGGAGCAAGGTGTATCTTCTATTTGTAAGAATAACTATTTGACATCCTTAATCCTCAGAGCCAGGATGCACTTGCTCCCTAAACAAGAGTGCATCAAGGTATTTGGTGCGAGATTACCATTCCCCATGTGTATGCCTGTGAACAACCAAAGC
The DNA here is from genome assembly GCA_013396975.1 of Bucco capensis. Classification (NCBI taxonomy): domain Eukaryota; kingdom Metazoa; phylum Chordata; class Aves; order Piciformes; family Bucconidae; genus Bucco; species Bucco capensis. The sequence continues at coordinate 710,250 of VWZO01014063.1, forward strand.
ACACAGGACTCACTGGGAAGGAACTGAAGATGTGGGTAGCCCTCAGCTCTTCTGATTCCTTGAGAGCCAAGGAACTTCCTAAGGACCATCAGATTTGCAGGAAGCTTCTTCCTGCTTAGTATTAAGGGAAGGTTTGCTTGGTTTGGTTCCAGGGTGATTATTTTGCCCCCCACGAAGTTTTTAGGAATTCTGCCTGCTCAACCTTGTCTTGAGACTAGGCACTGCTGGGATCTTCAAGATCCCAAACTGATTTCCTTGTTGAAAGAGCAATTCACCCTGCAGCCTTCATGTACCTTGCCTGGTTACCTTCTGACCGAATACAGCTCACTCGCTCTCTGCAGGAAACCTGAGACTCCATGGCACTGTTCCAGAGGCTAAACAAAAAGAGGTTGTAAACTTTAACCAATCTACCTCCCTACAAGAGACTAATTTTCTGAAATTAAATCCTCTTGTCTGGAAACAGAACCCACTTTTGGAAGGGCTTTTGGGCTATACACTACCATGAACCAACACCAAGCTGTCGTCTTCTTGCTTCTGATTAACAAGATAACATCAGAAAGTCTTTGACAGAAGCAGTAAAACTGAAGCCTTAGGGAAAGCATCACCACCAGCAGTCCTAGGGTATACACAAATTTGAGGTGAAAAGGAAGATGAGGGGGGAAAAAAACCCAAAGGATGCAACATACTGTTCCTCATTGTGCGGAAAAGTCCTCTTGTCAGAGCAGAGAAGTACAAAGTTATCAGTGTGTTTTAGAGTAGTTGATTACCAATGCATAGGAAATAGTTATGAATAAACCATGCACACACAAAAATGTCTCATTTCTAATACTCCAGTACTGCAGTGATGGATCTCCAGCAAAAGTATGCAAATAAAAACTCATTAGTTAAACTCCCTCTTGCCTCTTTTTTTCCTTTATATTCAGGCAGCTCAGCTGACCACTACTGCAGCACATCCATGGCTTTTCAGGAGTTTCATGAAAGGTTACCACTTATTTTTAGCTGTTCTGAGGAACACTGTCACTGGAAGCATGCTAGAAGAGTTCCAAAATCATGGTAGAAAGAGTCAATAACAAAACACCTGGACATTCTTGCCAAAAAACCCCACAAAACATCCCCTCCAGTCATAATGTTTCTTCACCCCCCCCCAGTAACTTTCTTTGTTCTTAAACATCTAAATCTGTTAAAGAAATACTATCAACCTAAAAGCAAGAATGTGGGTTTTTTAATTGTTGTGTTTTTCTTTAAAAAAAACAGAGATTCTCCTATATCCAGTGGAGCTTTTTGATTCTGTGCCCAGATACCTCCATTACAAAATATAAGACAAAATTCTAGGTACAGAGTGTGCCAAGAAAATCAGCTCAGCATGGTTTGCCCAGGCTTTGTGAAGGAAAGCATGCAGCCTGTGTGCCTAGGATGATTTAAAGCAGCTAGGCCTCCAAAGCCATAGCACTAGTGCCCTGCAGCAGCAGCAAGCCCACTGCTGAGCTTCAGGGCTGTGGGGAAAACACAACTGCCACTTCTGTTCCATGTGTGCACCTCACAGCTTCAGTTCAGTTCAAACCAAACCTATGCTGAAATGAAAAGAAACTTAGGAGGAGGGTGGAATAACCTGACTCTTATAATATTCCTCATCATTTTTTACTATTCAGTTCCAATGGAGAGCCAGATTTTCTGTGGGAAAGCAGAAGAAAATGGTGTTCTGCACTGTAGGAGGACTTCTGCTTCTTTTGGGTTAAAAGAGGGCTCAGAAAAGCTTACCACTCTCTGAGCTCAAGGCTTGCTACAGGTAAGCAGAAGCCTTTCTGTATATGCAAATACATTGTCCTCCTAGACAGAGCCCTCCTTGAGTGCTTCCAATGCTACCTCCTACCTTATTATGCATTGCTGAGGTTCAGGACAACTCCCAAGGAGATTTTGGATGTGCTTGGAGCCTTTACTTTTTTTTTAATGCAAAGGAATTTTTGTTTCTTGGCACTGGCTTTATTTTATCTAATTTTTAACAATGCCCTCTAGCTGCTCTGGGATCCAGGTCAGAAGCAAGGTTCAAGCTGGTGCAAGTTCTCAGCTGTCACAGGATTCAGTACAAGTACTGACAAGCACAGCGAGGAGACCTGCCCTGGCCCCAGCTCCCTCAGCCTCCTGGGAGGGGAGGATAAAGAAATGACAGAGGAAGGAGAGGAGATCCCTGTTCCATAAGTCATTGCCTAATAACTGCTAGCTGAGCTTAGCTAATAGAATTTCATCCTTAATAAATCTCTGATTAAACCACTCTCTGCCCATACCTTCAGCCCACCTTCAAGCTTGCTTAGATCACTTCCAAAAGATACCTGGTTCTTAAACTGATGTGTTAAACTGACTTTGCCAAGGGCTTTCTTGTGGAGAATTAGCAAAAACTGTCATTAGCCAGTTTCTTTCTAAGTTGTTCTCCTGTAATTCTCCTCTAGTTGAAACTCTCTAGAAGCTTGGAAGCAGCAGAATAAAAGGCTTCCTTCAGTCCCTTGATGACCACAGCAAGCAATCACAGACACTGGTGGCACAACTGCAAAGTTTCCAGAAAGCTTCAGCTCTGATGAAGGCAGGACCCCATCTTCATTCAAGCTGATATTTTGAATATATTTTATCTTTGGGGTTTCTCTTTTGACTGCCTCATTTGGCAGGATTATCACACATGATAACCAAGCCAAGTCAGATGTCTTTGTTGCCAACATTAACTAGAGTGGCACAACTAATATACATCCAACTAATTGGGGACAGATAACCTGTGACAACCAGAGAAAAAGAACCAGCAGAGAACCTACACAAAGCTCAAGGGAACAGGAGGAAAATCACACACAAATGGTGGCTCTAAGCAGAAAGAGGACAGCCTAGGCAGGGCAAAGAGCCAGCCTGCACTTGGGCTGGGAGACATGTACACACAGACATTTATGTAGATGTAATTTCTATTGTCAACATCTATATTTTTATGGGGATAATTTTAGAGTATTTATAAGGCTGCACACATTTTCAGGTTGGAAACACAATGTATTTATTCACTCTTTTGCTATGGCTGGACAAAGGGCAGTATTTATTAGGTGAAGTGTCTGACAAAGCCTTTAGTGCTGTTAATCACACCAGCTTCCTTGATATATTAAAGCTATTAGGACTTAACTAGATAAAGGTGCACATGTTACTAAGTGAATCACCTTCTATCTGCCTAATAGAAACCAAGTGTTGATTTAAGTGGAGTCATCTGTGTAAAAAAAAAAGAGAGAGAGAGAAAGAAATTGAAATAAACCCAGGATTAACAGATGTCACAGAAGGGTCAATGGTGAGCAGAGCTGGATCCAAGAGCTTGAAAACAGAAACTTACATGAGTATTTGAATTCACTTGAATATTTCCCTCTGGTTGACTCTGCAAATATAGCATTTAATAGAATTTGCTTAGCTTTAAATATTACATGTACAATTATCTATACATAGGACAGTTTGTGTCATGTAAGTATGTTCAGTCCTCTCCACTCCTTCAGATTCCTGGGCTACAAAATGATGTTAGATTAATTTCTAGATGATTTAAAATACACTGTCTAAAATAGTCCCAGTACATTTATATTGGCTGGCTTGGTGTGGTTTATGTGTTTATATATGCTGTTCTCAAGTACTGGATGGTTTTAGTATTAATGGGCTATGATTATGTTGAACACTGCACTGGCCAATGTAACTATTCAAAACTAGAGGGGCTTTTAAACACAATAACAAAGAGGAATGCTGATTTGTGGTTAAGTCCCAGACATAGCTTAAATTAAATTCCTGACTGTGCCACAGATGCCCCAGTGATACCTCAGGCAAGTCAATTCCTGCACCTTAGTTGTAAAAGAGGGAAACAAGATGTTTTTCCCTTCCTTTCTCTATTTTGTGTTCAATCTCCCGGAGTTCTTGTGCTATGATGAACATAATGAATCACAGAATCATTCAGGTTGGAAAAAACCTCTAAGTTCATCAAGTCCAGCCATTTACCTAACACTCCCATGCCACTGAAGCATGTCACAAAGTGCCATGGCTACACTTTGCACGGGGTTGCTGTGACCCTAGTGCAGCGCTTGGCACTTGCCCTGGCGGAAGCTCAGCCGATGGATCCAGCCTGGCCAAGCTAGCACCAGGAAGGTTCATGCTGAAGGGAGGCAGCTCACCAGCCTGCTACACCCAGGGTGCAGATAGGAAACCACACTCTGCCATGCTGGGCTGCTGGCTGATCACTGGAGCTACCCAGAGCAGTATCAGATCCTTTGGGATAGAAAGAGACCTTGTGCTAACTGCTCAAACAGTGAGATACTTCAAAGAACTGTGTCCAGTTCTGGAGCCCTCAACACAGAAAGG
>VWZO01014063.1:714689-791071 GCA_013396975.1 Bucco capensis
AGTTGGGGATGTCCCTGGCCACTGCAGGGGGGTTGGACTAGATGAGCTCCAGAGGTCCCTTCCAACCCAAACCAGTCTAGGATTCTATCTATGAAGTCAGCATACCCTATTTGTTCTAGATGTTTACAGAAGTAATGCAAATCATTTTCTTATGGAAAGATGAATTGTGAGTTTGTCACAATCCCAGTGGATAGGATGCAGGAACAGAGAAGGAGGTGAGGAAACTGTATTTGCCATCTTGGTTTCCTGAGTTTGAGGAGGGGTAGGTATACTTTGAACCATATTCTGTTTTTTACTGACTGCCTATTTTTCTTCTTATCTTCCCTCTGACTCCCATAGCTCTAAGTAGGAGTCAAACTCTTCTCCTGTTTCTCTATTTCTAAGCAGCACTGGATTATTACTGCTTTGTAATTTTTATTTGGGGGGGCAGGGGGAGCAGATAGGGTGACAGAAGGTATGGACCTGGTCTAGTGATTGGCATCCCTGCTCAGTGCAGGGAGCTTGGAACTAGATGATCTTTAGGGTCCCTTCCAACCTGCCCATTCTAGGATTCTATGACTTTGCATAAGAAAGGGAGTATCCCTTCCTTTATTTTGAATCTTTTCCAAAAGCTGAACAGATTCCAACCTGGAAAGCCTGCAGCCTCAATAGAGTCCTTTCAACTCCTTGCACTTTGCCTCCCTGATACTCAACTGCAAATGAAAATAAAATATTTTAATTCCAGGGAGATCACTCTAAAAACAGATCTTTGACAAGGAATAATTTCAACTTTGATGCATTTGACTTTAGTAAAGGTTCATCCTAGCACATCAGCTCTCAAAATTGCCATTTATGTTGGGAAGTTTTCTGATTGCTCATCTGCAACATGCACACCCCCTCCCAAAACAGATTGCAGAGATGATCTTATGGTCATTGCTTTTCCTTCAGCCTAGGAGAAAGACAACTAAAAGTCTTCATGTAGCACACTGCATGTGTTGTTCCCTTAAATATCTTTTCTCTGATCCACTCCACGGGGTGTTTAGTCCACACAAATGTTGCACATTCTCTCAGCATATTCACCATACATTTCCATTCCAAATCACATGCTAACAGCCTCTGCACAGGAACAGGGGAGGCTGCCTCTCACGTCTTGCTGGGGTTTATCTTTGAATACCAGACAAAACAGGCTTTATGTGGTTTAATAAAAGATCAAGTGCTACCAACGTGCAGACCTTACACCCACTTGCATGTCTACTCAAACACAAACAGCTGATTCCCAAACTAGCAGCTAATCTGAAGAGTACTGAAAAGATTATCAACTGGTAATGTGTAATTTCCCGTTATTTCTATTCATTTCCAAATGCCTAGATTCTAGAGGATATATTGCTTGTTACCTAGAATTCCTCTGGAATTTTTGCTCTTAATAAGCAAGCAGACAGCTATGCAGATCACCAGCCTGCAGCACTGCCTGCATTAAGAATTCAAAAGACATTCATCAGATCCCAAACAGGGAAGAAATCCAACCCTCAACCCAACAGCCCCATGCCACTAGACCATGTCACCAAGTGCCATGTCTACATGTGTTTTGAACCCCTCCAGGGATGGTGACTCCACCTGGGCACCCTGGGCCAATGCTTAACCACTCTTGCAGTGAAGAAATGTTTCCTAATATCCAACCTGAACCTCCCCTGGTGCAACTTGAGGCCATTTCCTCTTGTCCTATCCCTGGTAATGTGGGAGAAGAGACCTACCCTCACCTCACTCTAACCTTCTCTCAGGTAGCTGCAGAGAGCTAGAAGGTCTCCCCTGAGCCTCCTTTCACTCTAGATTAACCAGCCCCAGTTTCCTCAGCTGCTCCTCCTCAGACTTGTACTCTAGAGCCTTCAGCAGCTTTGTTGCCATTCTTTGGACAAGACTGAAGTTTATCTGCCCCAGTTATCTTGTTTCTGGTGCAAGGCTTGCTGCACAATCTTTAAAAGAGAGTGTAAGAAAGTACATACACATGAAATCATGCTTCTCCTTTGGTACCAGCTCATCACTGTGTAAGGTACATGCTCAACTGGAATTTACACAGAGCCATCCTGTTTAAGAATCCTCCAGTGAGCCCTGCTCCATGACTTTTTGCCTTATCTCCCTTTGTTTCTGTTCTGGCTACCAAAACTTCTGGAAGCAGTGAATCCTACAAGGAACTATGTTTTGTTTTCATTTTTACCAGCTATGCATGATAATTTTAGTTTACTGTAGCTGGGGAGATGGGAAGAATAGGATAATGGAAATCTGCAGTTTTTTGTTGTTTACCCACTGAAATGTTATCAGCTTGGTAAGAGAAAAGTGATTAAAATTGCAAGGCTGCCTAGTGACCTAGACTGATGAAGGATGTGCTTAGTTGTAGCCCAATTTACAGAAAATGGGCATTCTCCATCACAAAGTTCAGCACTGAAATTGCTTCAGTATGCTTGTACTTCAGCATCTGGAAAAAGACTAAGGATTAAATTAACAGGGATACTTAATCTTCTGTGTGCCTCAATATTCTTCCACATTGTGGCCAGCTGATGGAGAGAGGTTCTTCTCCCCTCTCCTGTGCCCTGGGGAGGCCTCCCCTGGAATGCTGTGTCCAGTTGTGGGCCCCTCAGCTCCAGAAGGATAGGGAGCTGCTGGAGAGAGTCCAGCCCAGGGCCAGCAAGATCCTGAAAGGAGTGGAGCATGTGCCCTAGGAGGACAGGCTGAGAGAGCTGGGTCTCTTCAGCCTGGACAAGAGGAGACTGAGAGGAGACCTCAGCAATGCTTAGAAATATGTGAAGGGTGAGTGTGAGGAGGAGAGAGCCAGGCTCTGCTCAATGGCATCCAATGGTAGGACAAGAGGCAATGGGAGCAAGCTGGACCACAGGAGGTTTAGTATTAACACGAGGAGGAACTTGTTTGCAGTTCAGGTGCCAGAGCACTGGCCCAGGCTGCCCAGGAGCCTGTGGAGTCTCCTTGTCTGGAGCCATTGCAGAGCTGCCTGGACACATTGCTGTGTGAGCTGGTCTAGGTGATCCTGCTCTGGCAGGGGGGTTGCACTAGATGATCTTTCTAGGGCCCTTCCAATCCCTGACATCCTGTGATCCCCTAGATTATTACTTCTGTATTATTGCAAGAGCTACATACAAGATGAGTAACTGCTTGGCAGTGGCTCTTTTGACTTTTACTCATTTCACAGATCTTTACAAATTCCCATCCAAACCTAAAATTTTGAGTTCTGTTTCTAGGTACCTGGAGTAAGGATTTGCCCCATACTCAGTACCTGAACTGCCTAGTCCATGTTCAGCTTGCAAAGCACTGCATGTTTCCCCAGCAGACACTTGCCAGAGCTGTCTCTACCAATCGATGACTCATGGCTCCAAAACTACTTTCCAGCACTGAGCAGAAAATCAGATCATAGTATCATAGAATAGTTCAGGTTGGAATGGACCTTTAAAGGTCATTTAGTCTAACCCCACTGCAGTCAGCAGGGACATTTCAACCAGATCAGGTTGCTCAGAGCCCTGTCTAACCTCACCTGGAATGTTTCCAGGGATGGGGCTTCTACCACCTCTCTGGGCAACCTCTGCTGGTGAACAGGTCCTTCACAGATATTTCAGGATAAAGAGAGAAGACTGCTCACTGCAAATAAGTTGATTTGCTGCTGTAATCCTGCTCAACAGCATTCCCTGATGGAGCAGATTGGTGTACCTCCATGCACACACTTGGCCATTACTCCTTAGTGGGGTTTCTGTGCTTGGTCTGGCCACTGCAGTGCTGCAGCTCTCTGCCTTCTGGCTGCTATCTCCAGAGATCAGGTGTGGGCATAGTGGGTGCTGCAACTGCCTGCACTCAGCCATGGCCATACACCCCGAGAACATCATCACATTTGCTAGCCACAGCTTGCTAAGCAACAGAGAACAACAGGCAAAGTCCAAACCTGCTGGGATTACATGGTGGATTGGCATTTCTTTTCACAGAGAGATCAGGTCGTGCAGTTCCTAGTTCCACTCACAAACTCATCTTATCAGTTGCATGCCAAAACGACACAAATTCCACAAGAAGGAATCTGCAGGAAGGTTCCTGCAAGCATGATTCATCCCCTGGGCTCTGGCACATTAGGAAACAATCTTACATGCCCACAAACTGCATGTAGTACGAAGTCAAGTTGCACTCAGTGCATCAGATAAAGAGATTCTACAGGACTCTCTCCCTCACATGAGCATATTTGAAAGTTAAAAGAAGAAAACACAGGGTGGTGGGTTTTTTTTGCCTATTTCAACACTTAGAAATTCAGCTTTGTGTCAAAGTATCACAATTCCTGCCAATACACTGTTGTTTAGCTCTGAGCATCTTCTTTGTAAACCATCCCTACACATGCCTTGAGAGCAGCTTTGCTCATGCCACAAGCACAAAAGCTCACATGATGTCCCAGAAACATGATTAAATACCCTTGAAGACAGTTATATTTATTGGTAAACACTTCTTGAGTTAAAATCCACCTCCACTAAAGTTTATAGGAATATACCTAAAATAGTGCCTCTGAGATGTGCAAAGAGCAGATAGCCAGGTGCAGAAGCACCCAAAGTGTACAACATGAAAGCTCAGAGTTTCTTCTCTTTCTGCTTTAACACAGAACTTCTGTCCACCAACTTCCTGCTGCAAGGAGCACACTAATGATCACTGAGAAGGATCTCTTTGAAGAACTGAGCTTATTCCTGTGGCAGGGGAGGTGGTGGGGAATTTCCTGCTGTAGCAAGAGTACCCAGACCATTTCAGAAGTCATTTTGAGAAGACTGCAAGGAGGTTTTTCCAAAGGCACAAAAGGGAGTCAGATGCTAACACTAGCCTGCAGCACTGAGAATCTCCTCTTCACAAGTCCCAAGTTCAAAACTAATTCACAAACCAAATGAGATTTAAATATTTAATCTAGATAGTCACCTTAAAAACCAGTTGATAGAAATATCCTTTATATAGTGCTCAGAGCTCAGGAAGGATTTAATTCTGTGTTGAAAGCATACCATGTACTTTATGGGAAAAAGAAGGAAGGCTGATCTCTGAGAAAAAAAAATGCCAAACCCCCCTAAGCTTTGGCCACCATCTGCAGTAAAAAATGTGATCTCAGTGTTGCCAGTGTGTTGTCATCTACACCACTGTTTGCTGAGTCCAACTGAACTCCTCTATTTTTAGCCTTTCAGCTACTTTCAGATAAAATTCCTGCAGATAGGACTAGCTGTATGGGGCAGATAACATACAACTCTGAAACCACAGATGACCTCATGCAACTGCAAAGAAAGAAGGGTCTGTACTTACAACAAGGCTAAAATTTAACCCAGCTATACTAAAATGAAACAGGGAGTGTTTTACAGTCCCATTACAAGACCTAAACCAACAGTTGCTATAAATTGACGGTGGACTTATTTGTAAGGATGTAAAAAGAGTAATTAATAACCCCAAAAGTGCTTATCTCTGAGCCCACAGAGCACCAAAAGCTTTCCCAGGCTTGCTGGAGATTTCACAAATAGCACTGAGAAAGCTATTTTAGCTGTTGGAGAGTTATTTGTCCAAAGTGAAAAATCATCGCTCTCTGCCACAAGTCACAAGACATTTTTTAGCTTCTACACTTTCAGTTGACATTATGGAGAGAAAAATAAATAAATGTAATCCAAACTCTCTGAGAAGGGCTTCCATGGGATATTTAGCAGCTAGAGATTCCAGCAAGCCCTGCACAGTGATGCTTCAGGACCTTGTGAGCTTTTCCTTTCCCCTTTGTGTGTGTCACCCCAGGTACCAAGAGGCACCTGCTCCCTTCCTAATTCCATTTATTGCTGATACAGTGAAGTAAAGTTCTGAGTGCAACCATTCAAGTTTATCTTCAGTATTTAAGCAGAAATGGGCAAGAAATGACTATGTCACAAGTGACTCAAAGCAGGTCAGGGTACCCAGTTTGCATCCCTTGGGATGTGATGCTCACAACTCTTCTGGTTTGCAGAGGATTTGCTGGGTATTTCTTCAGAACAAATGCTTAGCATATACTTTTAGCTGGGGAAGAAACACTCTAAAAGCTCTTTTCCTCATAAAAAAATGTCACTCCTTAGTACCAAATGAACAGCTTAGATACAAGTGAAACAATCCTGAAGTGAAGAAATTCCTTTGCCTCCTCACCAAATCACAGTAAGAGATCAGTGAAGGATTCAAACCTTTTCTCTGTACTCACCCTTTCTTCCCTTAATACCAACATAGGCAAACCTCTGCTTTTTTAACAATGACATAGCCTCCATCTAATTTTTCAAGCATAGCTAGCATTGAAATCAAGGATTACTGTTAACTTGAGATCATAGAACAAGTCTGATTTTTTTTCTGGCTTCACATCACTTGGAAGGAGAAACTCCATTTGTCAGGAGGAATTCAAAGCAGGACAGAGAAAAGTTTGCTATCATTCCCTCTAAGGAATTGTAGGTGGAGCTATATATAAACAACACAGCAATGATCAAAGGCAGATCTTAGGAACCATAATATACTGAGGTATTAAAGGAACAGAGCCTTTTATCTATTGGGCAGGAAGGAAGTAGAGCATTGAGACATGTGTAACATATACAATTAAAAACCAAAAACCCAAGCAAGTCCCAAAAGAGACTGAACCAATTTTCTCTGTTTTTTTTCCTTATTCCATCAAAATGACAAGAAAGAATCAACAATGCAAATGTGCCACAAAGCCCATGCTCCATCACTTGGCAAAGCCAGGCATTCAACTCCAGCTCAAGCTGCATTTCCCCCCCCACCCCATGCTATGAAACAGGCACTGTTCCATCACACACTGTTCCCTCCTTCCCTGCCAGGCTCCCTGAGGCTTACCTTGTCCTCCACTCTGTTCAGCCTGGCACCAACTGTGTTGTTCCCTCGATCTTTGCTTTTTTCTGCAGAACAGAAAAAAAACCATTTTCAAATTAATATGTGTTTAACCAACCCACCAAGGCAGTGAACTGAGCACCTTTGCCAGGCTGGCAGTTCTAGTTCTTAAAAGCAACTAAAAACAACTAAATAAGAACCAACCTATTTTAAAGGTGTTGATGATGAAATCTTCTCACAGATGCTTAAACTTCAGCCCACAATGGGTTAGCATCATTAAAAAATTTAGCCACAAAATAGAAAGTATTTTACCAAGTATTTTCTATTAATTACATCTTCCTCAGATTAACTTTAGACACATCCTTCATATTCACTTACCTGAGACTGAGATAAAAAGAGATGGCTTCCCTATGGATTGGTCCAATCTATAAAACAAAAAGAGTAATGTTTAGTTTGTATTGGGCTCAATCAGCTTCTTCACTTTCTCTGGCTGGAGCAGGGAGACTTCACAAACAAGCAACGATCAAACAGTTCTGCTTTGTGCTGTAGGTGAAGCAGTTGCTTTGGGCTAAGAATAGCTTGAATTTAAAAAAAGAAATAACAAGTTGAGATTAGATTTAGATTGGTCTTTAGCTTCTTTAACCTGTGAATTTCTACCATGCCCTTTGCTTTTCCATGTGACAACATCGTTTCCTCTTTTCCTTGTTCTTTTGAAGCTTATTTATTGAATCTATTTGGTGTCTCTTGGTTTGCTCTTAAGTGCAATTCTACCAGAGCAGGCAACAGAGGAGATCTTAGGTTCCAGGGAGACCTTACTGCAGCCTTCCAGTATTTAAATGGGCCTCTAAGAAAGATGGGCACAGACTTTTTAGCAGTGACAGGACAAGGGGAGATGCTGATAAACTAAAAAGGGGAGATTCAGACTAGATGCAAGGAAGAAATGTTTCACACTGAGGATGGTGGAACACTGGCCCAGGTTGCCCAGAGAGGTGGGAGATGTCCCATCCCTGGAACCACTCCAGGTCAGGTTGTCTGGGACTCTGAGCAACCTGATGTAGCTGCAGATGTCCCTGCTGAGTGTAGAGAGGGTTGGACAAAAAGACCATGAAAGGTCCCTTCCAACCTGAACTAGTCTATGGCAGTATTTCACTCCGTAACACATCCCCTAACATTTAGGAATTAAGAATGTAGGGCCTGAAGTAATACCTGTAAGTATCATGAAAATTAAATTTTTAAGCTCTTTGTCTTTTCCTTCCTGTGTGAAAACAAAACTTTATTGCCACGCTAGCTTCCCTTTGCACATTTGGCAACCTGTCAGGTTTTGACCCCCAGCTCCAGTCACTTGATTTCTTCACACACATCCCTTTGCTGCTGTTCAGACACTCAACTGGATGCACATACCTCCTCTGTAGCTCCTTGATTCTCACCATCAGGTTGAGGTGGCCTTGTGAATACTGCTCAATCACATCTCGGACATCGTAGGGCTTTCTAGCTTGCTGTAAAACACAAACCAAAACACAGGCCTTTAAGCCACAAGCATCTATGAATGGTCTATGGTAAAGGATGTTTTCTCCAAGAGTAAACAGCAAGTTCTTTTAATCTCTTAACATTGTGTAAACACTGGAGATTGTTGTCATGATCATGGGCCCAGGTGAACCTCAGGAGCTTCAACAAGACCAAGTGCAGGGTCCTGCCCCTGGGTCAGAACAATCCCCACTATCAATCCAGGCTGGGGATGAGATGATAGAGAGCAGCCCTGCAGAAAAGGCCTTGGGGTGCTGGTGGATGAGAAGCTGGCCATGAGCAAACAGTGCACGCTGGCAGCCCAGAAGCACAATGGCATCCTGGGCTGCAGCAAGAGAAGCGTGGCCAGCAGAGCCAGAGAGGTGATTCTGCCACTGCACTCTGCTCTGCTCACACCTCCTCTGCAATACTGGGGCCAGCTCTGGAGCCCTCAACACAGAAAGGACATGGAGCTGATGGAGCAGGTGCAGAGGAGGCCACGAGAATGCTCAGGGGCTGGAACACCTCTGCTCTGAGGACAGGCTGAGGGAGCTGNATTTTGTGAGGAATAATGAGACATTCATGATTTCCTCCACCTCTTTGCTACTGCAGCTTGTATGCCTAGCAAAAGATTATCCACTGAACTTGAGGCCAAAGAAGTCTATCTGGCACTTTGCTCAGAAGTCTGTGGTCACTCTAGTTTCTCCTGGAAATAAGGTTCAGAATGCTCCTCAGCCACCAAACAGCAAAGAGGACTTTCTTTTTTTAAGGAAGCTAATCAAATCAAACCATAGAGTAATAAGACAGGTTGAGGGAGGAGATTCTGCCCCTCTCCTCCGGTGACACCTCATCTGCTGTGATGTGGCCAGCTCTGACTCCTCAGCACAGGTGATGATCACAGGGCTGGAAGCTCTCTGCTCTGAGAACAGGCTGAGAAAGCTGGGGCTCTTCAGCCTGGAGAAGAGAAGGCTCCAGGGAGACCTTACTGTGGCCTTCCAGTACTTAAAGTGGACTATAAGAAAGATGGGGAAAGACTTTTTAGCAGGGCATAGAATATTTGCCATGGTGAAAAGCACAACACAAGTTACCTACAGACTTTAGAAGTGATTTACTCAACAGGAAGAATTTACATGGAAAGAGAAAAAAAGATTTTAAAAGGACAGTGGGAAATCAGAGCAAGCTCCAACACAGATCCAGAGAGCAGGAAATCACAGTTGCATCCATGTGTGTAAGTCTCAAGACCTTTAGAAACTTTCCTAATTGGAAGACAAAGGTAATTTACTCATGAATCCAGTGAATGCAATACCTGAGGATGGTGATTTTCTTTCTGAAATTCAGTTGTAAGGTTAGACTGTGCCAAAGACATCTGATTTGTAACTAATGTAAGCAATTCATTTTTGGTAAGTGGGGTGAACAAAGTCTATAAACCAATGGATTTCTAACTATTGTTCTCCCTGTCATCTCCAGAATCCTTCTTCCACTGTGAGCCATTCACCTCAACTGATGCACAGGCCTTGTGCTGACCTCGAGTAGAACATGAGCTTTCCTACACAATTTGAAACAATCTTACAGACTTCACAACAGCAAAACCACATTCACTAAAAAAGGTATTAATTCTTTATCCTATTATGCTAGGTGCTTGCATGGACATCACCAGATGGACTATATTCCAATCTGGACTTGACAATGGAGCAGAAGTTTCTCCCCTTCTTTTAAAGAGGAAATGATGTCCATGTGTGATGCTTCACAAAATTGCTTTTCATGTCCTTTGAAATTTCTTCATATCCTTGTTTAGCTTCTCTTTATTTATTGTGTTTATTTTGTTGTTAAACAGGAAGGCTCTGGTTTCTGACTGACTTTTGTCCTTGTGGTGCCATCCCTCTCTGTTACTAACTGAGCTTTCAAGAACATGTATCTAGGCAGACTCAGGCATACAGGTGTATCCTGCAAGCAGCTGGGATAGTTTAAGAACCATGCTGGGATCTATTTTGCAAAATTTTCCTCTTCCTTTCCTTTTTCCTATGTTTTCCCTCCCAAAACCTTCAGAGACATCTCCAAAAAAAACCCCCAACAAACCCTTTTTAAGTGCTGGCCCTGCAATTACTTATGTTCCAGCTAATTTTAAGGATGAACAGTCCAATGGACTTCAGCTGAAATTTATCTTTTTTCAGCAGTTATAGAAAAAAGTCTGAATTTTCTTTTAGGAAGATAGACTTTACCTAAATAAAAAAAGCTTAGAAAGCAAATATCTACCAACAAACAGCTCTGTAGGCCTCTTAAATGAGGAAAGATACATGTTTAAATGCATCTTGTGCTTTACCTTAATTTGAGATCTCACATGGGACAGCTTATTAGAAACTGGATTGTCAGTGCTTGGTACATGTTCAAGCATTTTAATTTCTTATGACTATTTCATGTGCATACAACAGAACCAAGCAGATTTTACAGCATACTTTGGAGGGAAGAATAATGGCAGTGCTTCTCTCTTAATTACAGGAGAGATTCTCAAAAGCACCTTGTGGCTTGCATTTCCAGATGACTTTGTGCATTAAGCTCCTGAGGTGCCTTTAGTGCTCTCCAAGTTTTTAAACTCAGTCATTACCTTGTACACAGAAATTCTGGAGCAGTATCAGATATCCTCCACACACTCCTGTTGGGAGCTTCTGCTGCTGCCTAGAACAGCAGCCTTCACAGCAGACTGTGAAGTGAGATGGATTGAGAACTGGCTGAAGGACAGCGCCCAGAGAGTTGTGGTTGGTGGAGCAGAGTCTAACTGGAGACCTGTGACTAGTGGTGTGCCCCAGGGCTCAGTGCTGGGGCCAGGACTGTTCAATATATTCATCAATGATCTGGATGAAGGGGGAGAGTGTTCCCTCAGCAAGTTTGCAGATGATCCCAAGCTTGGAGCAGTGGCTGGCACACCAGGAGCTGTGCTGCCATCCAGAGTGACCTGGACAGGCTAGAGACATGGGCAGGGAGAAACTTAATGAAATTTAACAAGGGGAAGTGTAAAGTACTGCATCTGGGAAAGAACAACCCCATGGATCAGTACAGACTGGGAACTGATCTGTTGGAGAACAGCCCTGGGGAAAAAGCTCTAGGAGTGCTGGTGGCTAGGAGGATGCCCATGAGGCAGCAATGTGCCCTTGTGGCCAAGAGGCCAATGGCATCCTAGGATGCATGAAGAGGAGCGTGGCCAGCAGAGCCAGAGAGGTTCTTCTCCCCTCTCCTGTGCCCTGGGGAGGCCTCCCCTGGAATGCTGTGTCCAGTTGTGGGCCCCTCAGCTCCAGAAGGATAGGGAGCTGCTGGAGAGAGTCCAGCACAGGGCCAGCAAGATCCTGAAAGGAGTGGAGCATGTGCCCTAGGAGGACAGGCTGAGAGAGCTGGGTCTCTTCAGCCTGGACAAGAGGAGACTGAGAGGAGACCTCAGCAATGCTTAGAAATATGTTAAGGGTGAGTGTGAGGAGGAGAGAGCCAGGCTCTGCTCAATGGCATCCAATGGTAGGACAAGAGGGAATGGGAGCAAGTTAGACCACAGCAGGTTTAGTATTAACATGAGGAGGAACTTGTTTGCAGTTCAGGTGCCAGAGCACTGGCCCAGGCTGCCCAGGAGGCTGTGGAGTCTCCTTGTCTGGAGCCATTGCAGAGCTGCCTGGACACATTGCTGTGTGAGCTGGTCTAGGTGCTCCTGCTCTGGCAGGGGGGTTGCACTAGATGATCTTTCTAGGGCCCTTCCAACCCCTGACATACTAGGATACTGTGGTACTATCACTTGGATACAGGAATGACCTGAGACACCTTTCACATCAGCTTAACTGACACTTTTAGTTCTTTGGTAACAGCTCAGGGTGAAGAGAGACTGCTAAAGAAGGAGGAGACACAACCCTGCTGAGGGATTCTGTAGATGGCCAGGAGCAAGCCTTTTGCAGATGCAGAAAGGAGAGTACAAGTGAGAAGCCAGATTAGCAACCAGGATACTGAGCACAAACAAGTCTGAAGCAGGATCTGAATGGTCCTATTCTATTCAGTCAAACGCTTTTTCAGCCTCTATCAGACCATCTGCTGCAGGGCAGTTGCATTTATTTGCCAGGTGGATAATGTAGCAGGCAGTATTCAGGCATTTTCCAAATCTGTTTTTGACAACCACCACCTGGGAGGTGGATATCTCATCTGGGGATTTCTTGTTTCTAAGCAGTTCAGTTAATGCCATGGCAAAGATTTTATGATCTAAATTTATGAGAGCAACCACTCAGTAATTACCATGGAACAAAGGATCACAATCAGGTTTTAGAATGAGAAATAATTAGAAGTTCAAGAGAACAGACCATATTTAGGCAGTTTTTCACAGAAGAGCAGTAGGTGTATTACTGGAAGGGGCGATGTCCTTTGCCAGGTTACAAGTGCTGGCCAGCAAGTGTTAAGGAGCTTCTCAAAATGTCTATAAAGATGATTTTCAAGTCATCCAGATGTTGTGCCTTTCTTGATTTTAGTCTAATAAAACTGTAAAATGTGCTAGCAGAAACTTTCTGAAAGCACTGCCTTCAAGAACACCCCAGACAAGGGAGAATTCAACCTAATGGTGACAGTCTGAGCAGAACTGAAACCAATTTCTGAAAAGCTCAGGCCACCTGAGCCCTGAAATAGCTCAGGAATTTTAGGAAGAATAAAAAGATCCAAATAGCTGAAGAATTCAGTCTGTCCTCTAAATAGCAACAAGGACATCAGAATCATGGTTTGGTGCCATGTTGGTGATAAGTAGATAGTTGGACTTGATGATCTTAGAGGTCTCTTCCAACCATAACAATTCTGTGACTCAGTGCTTGCAGTAGCAAGCATCACCTCACAGAAACAATGATCTTTTGGACTGTTGGCCACCACCATCATTATCTTTTTGATCCTACACTCTGCAACCTTGAAACTGGAAGGAAGAAGGACTCTCCCCCCTCTTTTTTAAGGGGGGGGTGGTGTGTGTCCTAGATTAAAGGCTGGAAATCTGTTTTAGTCTAATGTAAGCAGTAGTGATGAAGTCATAGAGGAGAATGGGTGTGGGCACTTAAGCTGCTCACTTTCTTTGTATTTTCAGTTGTGAAGCCTGTTCTCCAGAGATTGTCCCTTATTAATTCATTTTAAAGCAATACATTTCTAACATCTATGTATACATTCACCTGGTTTAAATCCAGCTGAAGGCTGCTGACATGTGTTTTTAGTGGATTAATGACGTTGATTTAGAAACCACATTCATAGAAAGTTTGCAGTCAGCATTTTTTAGTTGGAGCAGGCAACAAGGTTAATTAGCTACTGTTAAATGCTTATGGAATGGCAATATCACAGCAAGGGAAGGGGCACACAGGAAATCACAGAATCCCAGTATGTTAGGGGTTGGAAGGGCTCTAGAAAGATCATCTAGTGCAACTCCCCTGCCAGAGCAGGAGCACCTAGACCAGCTCACACAGCAATGTGTCCAGGCAGCTCTGCAATGGCTCCAGACAAGGAGACTCCACAGCCTCCTGGGCAGCTTGGGCCAGTGCTCTGGTACCTGCACTGCAAACAAGTTCCTCCTCATGTTAATACTAAACCTCCTGTGGTCCAACTTGCTCCCATTGCCTCTTGTCCTACCATTGGATGCCATGGAGCAGAGCCTGGCTCTCTCCTCCTCACACTCACCCTTAACATATTTATAAACATTAATGATATATGATAAAATATATGTCAGTGAGGGCTAGAGGGGTACAGAGAACACACTGGGCAGGAGGCTCCTACCTATGCAAAAGGGAAAAGGGAAAAGGAAGGAGAAACCTTCCAATAGGCTAACAAATTTCCACCCTGGTTTCTTATCAGGACTTCATTATCATGGAGTCAGAGTCAGAAACAAGGCTGAGGTAGTATTTTAATCTCTAATCCTCCTGACAGTAACATCCAGCTCAGAATTAATGGAGACATATGAGAATGTTTGCAGTGGGAGAAAGAGACAGCGATAACAGAGGGGTAAGGGTCAAGTCCATTAGCAGAAAATAACATTTTAATTCAGGCTGCATTTCAGGAGCTCAGCCTATTTCCAGTGCATGCCCAGCTGACTAACCTGCTGCTAAACAACCATCCTATTGAAGGAGGGAGAGAATGGTGGGTGGCACTCACCATTACTGAGATGAATTGGGTTAGTGTCCCCATTTAAGTTTCTAAAAGAAACAATGAATCAGGAGAATAAAAGAGTTGATTTCAAAAAAGAGCTTTCTATTCACAACTCACCTGAAACTTCTTCTTTGCCACAAAATACTGCATCCTGCGGATCACCTTAATGGCAGCACGGTGATGTTCCCGCAGCCTGTGGGCAAGAGGGGACAGTGAGTGGGTGACACAGCATCTCCAGCCACACAAGACATCCAACAGGCTGCAGGGGAGGCTTCCCCAGCATCTCAATGTCATAGAATGCTAGAATGGTTTGGGTTGGAANTGTAGTGCTCAGAGCTGTGATTCAGCCTGGGAGCACAACACAAGAACTCTGACCTTCCCCATCCTTCAAGAAGGCTAAAACAATCCAGGATTTTATCTGACTTGTGCTAGGTTTGCATATATTTCACTGGAGAAAAAGGTGTCCACATAACCTCCTCTGCTGGCTAAGCAAACCTCCATCCATCTTGCCCACTTCCATTTCCACACACAACAGAAAAAGCTATCAAGTTTCTGCATAGCCATCCAAAGCTCAGCTTTTATACACAGTCACTCTAGAAATTCAGCTTTTAGGGGTTTTTTGGGCTGTTTTGTTTTGGTTTATTTTTACTCCCCCCTACGTCCCATACAATGTTTCTTCACTTACATTAATCTGTTTTACAAAAAGTATTTAAATGTTTGGTGAGTTGTCTGCTAAACAATCTAAATGCTCTTGTGGTAGCTGGATGCCATGCCTATATACATATGTATCCCAAAACCAAACTAAATAAGACAAAATAATCTGAAATGTCTTTCAATAAATATATCCCCTCTTCATGCACATGAACTGAAAACTGAATTTAAAACCATATTCATCTATTCTTTATACTGTAACATAAGAGGTTTTCATAGCATCTGATATTCTTTTTTAAACAGTTCCTTCAAAGCAACAGATATTGGAAATATTTTAAAGCTTGCAAAAAAAAAAGAAAAAAGCATTTTCCTTAACATTAAGCTATCAAATCAAACATCTAAGCTGTGCTGATGATTTATGCCACTTGTTCATTCTATTAATCCTATCAAGATGTGCTTGAATGCCATTCCTGCACTATTTTTGTGACGTGTGAACCTCTAGCACTTCTAACTCTCATCCCAAACAGACTCCTAGTAATAGCTTTGGGGAAAGAGCAGTAAAAGCAGAGAGAGATATTCCAGATGTTTTATCTTCCTAAAATTATTAGCAATATTGCCAGAGCAGCACATGGAGATGTCCCTGGACAGGGCTTTCTCTCCTTACTGAACCTTGAGTTAGCTGATGACTTTGTAGATGTAGGACATGGTTTAGTGGGCGTGATGGTGAGAGGTTGACAGTTGGACTTGATGATCTTAGAGGTCTTTTCCAACCATAATGACTCTAATTCAATGAATTTGCTCTTCCTAACTGTAGGTGCTTGTTTGGATGGAGTCCCAGACAGGGGAGTTAGCCTAATGCTAGATCACAGCATCCCTGTTCTGTGAGCCCTTGCTGCATCACTGTGCTGCTGCTAGGGGCAAGGATGACTTCTCCAAACCCAAAGGAAATAAAGTGTTTGAGGGTTTTAAGTTCTGCTTCCACAGAGCTGGGAGCCAAAAAGATTATCACTGTTTAATTTGCCATTAATTACTCAAGGTGTGAAAGTGTAACTGTCATGCAGCTATCCATCCTACACCGAAACACACACACAAACATCTCATGACAAAGAGAAATAGATTTCAATGGCAATAACATGGCTTGTAGTATTTTGGTTTATGCCTCATTTCCTCAGGGTGTTCCTCACAGTCCATTATTTCTGAGTAAAGCATTTTTCTTTGGGACAGACAGTCAGCAGTAAAGCACACCAAATCCCTCATTCTCTCTTGAGCTGATGAGTTGCATCCACAAGCTAGGCAGCTGGATAATAACAATATTTGCCAGTCAGAATGATACCAACAAAATGATTTTCCAATGCAGCTCTTTGCCATCAATCATTGCTTGGTGCTAACATGAGCTTCCATGCCAGGAGGGAAAGTTAATACTCTCATTTTATTCCTTCCCTTTTCCAGCTCTAGTAGGAACTCTTCTAGTAAGCTTGTTTCTGCTTATGCTGTGCAATGTAAGTCTGCACAACAGCCTCTCCTGACTCCCCTGATGAAATGCTTCTGTGATGAGGGAAGGGAATAAAGGATTTAATTAGTAGCCAAGGTTATGATTCAGGGTTGTTTGATCTCTTTTGCAAACTGGTAACAAATGCTTCAGTAAATGGAGAGTTTAACCATTAACTGGTGATATTTGTTTGTTCAGCCACTCGTGACACCTCTAAGTCATGGTGACAGGGTGGCTGGCTGCACCCCTGGGGACACATGGTGTGCTCAGAGCCAGAAAGCCACTAAGTACATTACATTGCATACAAAAACCAAGAGTTCCATCAATACTTTCTCCCACCCCCGGACTGTGGTGGGAAATGACATCAGAGAGCACTCAGACAGCAGCAAGCAGCCCTTTGAGCTATCTGCATCCCCAGATCAGCAGAAAAGGTGCTTAGAGAAGCACTGCCAAGCAACATGAGGCTCCAAAACCAGCTGTCCCCCTCCCACCCCTTCTGGAAGGGGATTTCAGGGACCACTGGGACATTCGAGAGAGCCCTCCTGCTTCAGCAGCTGTAGGAGCTAAGCTCTCCTGCAAGTGAAATCCCTCACTTCTACACCTTTGGTTTTGTTTAACTTTGGGAGGAAACTTGTTTGATGAGAGTATTAGCAGCAGGGCCTGCAGAGAAGGGATTTGTCCCTCTGTTCACAAAGCTATTTCCCTCTCTGGAGTGCTCCTCAAGCTTTGAGCCTCACCCTTCCCATACCTATTAACCAACATCTAAAGGGACTTGCCAATCACCACTGGACTGATCTCAATAACCATCATAATATCTTCAAAATCAAACTGAAGTAGTTTATATGCTCATAAAATCAAGCTAAAGATTACTGCTACCAATACTAGACAACAGCTCAGCCTGCACCTTTCCAAAGAAACCTTCCCAATAGCTTTCACTGGCTAGCAGTAATTTTCTTTTTCCAATATAAAGAGGATAACAAAATGACCTTGAACATGACACATCCTATGTGACATTTCCTATGGACTGACTGGAGCCACAAGATTGTCCAAACCCACAGGAATGATCCAGAAAGATCATCAACAACAGAAAACCATGCCAGTGGTAGTATGGTCAAGAGACTGATAGAAATCTACATCATTTGTAGATATAAACCAGGTTTGCTTTATTTGTGCCCTGAAAAAGAAACCTGTTGCATATGCAGGCACTCCTCAAAGCATAAGAAATAGACAACAAAATACAATGGCTTGAGCACCCACATCACAAAACAAAGTCTGACAGAATAAAATGGCTACAAATCATTAGTTTTTTCCTGCCTCCTTTAGTTAGGATCCTTAACCTACAACAAGCCATTAGGAGGAAACCTGAACTCTTCATTAGTCCATCAGAAATATGCCCCAAGACTTCATGTGACTTGCAGAGCAAGCATGCTGAAGAGCTTCAGGTAGTTTTACAGATGTTCTCATGTAGTTGGAAGGTTGTTCCACACCTGTAAATGCCCCAGACTATTGTAAAGGAGCCATTTGTACATTTGACTGCAATATTGCTCATTTCTCACAATACAGCCAGCCCAAACTGACTGAGGTGAGGCTCATTCACTGACACCTCAGTGAATGTCAGTGGTGTCAGGGACCTGCCAGGCCACCCCAGCAGGATCCTTTCTGTGACCAAAGATAAGAGTTTGGGATTCAAAAAACAGGTGGCTTTACAAAAAAGGAAGTAAGCAGTTACATGGTGTGGTTGGTTGATGTTTCAAGAAAAAGAAAGCTTTTTGTTTGTTTTTAAATGAAGTTTTACAAGATTAATCATTATTCTGAAATACACAGTTCTTTTATTTGCAGGATAAGAAAGGAAAAACAATTACTATGAAATATTTGTTGTCCTTACAAAGCTGCTCAATTTTATATCAAAACCTTAGCAACGCTGTTAGAAGTTTGTTCCCCTTCTCATCTCAGGAAAGTGTTCTACACATTGGTTTAGTGTTAACAGAAGTATTAAAGCAACAAGACAGAGGAAAGGTGGTGTTAATTTCCTATTTATTAAACACTTGCCTTTTTGTTCATGTGGGGAAGACTATTATCAGGACCCTAATGTCTGGCACAGCCCTCCCAACGTACAGAGTTCAAAGTCAGTGTTGTCTCTTCACAGGGAGTTCAACAAGAACAGAAATGCAGAAGGAGGGAGCCACAGGTTTCTAATACCTTTTACAAAATGCCCTTTTCTCTGTAAACGTAATACTGAAGTCAAGCTCAGTTTTCAATCATATTTAAATTCTCTCCAGTCATCTTAAATGTCTGACTTAGGCCAGAGCTCTAAGGAAAGAAGGCTGAAGCTGGCTGCCTTGAACTTGTTGGCACTAAGCACTGTTTAGGCTCCAACTTTAACATGTCAGCTGTTAATAATAACTTGTGCACATAAATTGCAATATTTTTTTCCATTCAGGCACTGAAATGTCTTCCTTGTCACAGAATCTGGTGGATAAGATTCAGAGTAACTCCATTAAGTCTTTTCATTAGGGCATTTGAGTCTAATGAGATCTTTCATCGTTAGTCCTCCAGGCACTTTTGGTATAGAATTTGCTACAGCTCAAGATTCCTCTTGTCTTTTCACAGGTCCTGTCATTCCCTGCCCATTACAGCTGATGGAAGTCTCTCCATGCTGGGCAATGTTTCAGATGTGATAAGTTGGAAGGGATTAGGTTGCATTGCTGTGTATTCTGGAAGAGGAAATGCTTGGTCCCCATACCCAGGAACAAAATCAGAATCAGTGATTATTTCAACTAATGTAGCTACTCAGCTTTTCCTTTCATTTGCTGCTAGAGCTTGGCAACTGATAGCTGTTTGCCATCATTAGGATACATTTATCAGGGGCTCTCAGAATATAGCCTGGGCCATAAATGACTCAGAAAAACCATCTTAGGGACAAAGCAGGAAAAGCTGCCCAAAAGTGTCAGAAAAGTCTGACAACACTTGAAGAACAAACCAGTTAGCAAACTGAGGTTTTATGAAATGGACTTCAGCCAAGCTCTGTGTTTACCTGAATGCTCCCATAACATTTCCAGTGTGTGAATGTGTTTATTTTCAATGGACAAATAGTCTTCACTAGACCTTGCTGTCTGGGCTTCCCACCCATTTGTGAAAGCAAAATTAGACAGTAATGACAAGATAAATTCAGGTCCCTCCCAGTCCTCACCTCCAGGGGCTACACAGGTGTCAATGCAATTGGAATACAAAAATCAGATATATGTAGAACAAGGAGAATCACAAACAGTAGGTAAGCTAGATCTTTACAACTTCTTTGGCTTTAGCAGCCAAAGGCATTCCAGTTATTACTGGCAAACAAATGCTCTAGCTGTGATTCTACTGAACCTTATTCACACTTGCAAATTTAGTCACAAACAGGTAAGATTTCATTAAAAGATTTCATCTAAGCACTGAATAATCCACAACCAGCAGCAGATGATTTCTCTGAGGACATTTGATTAATAATTTCTACAGAATTGTATGTTTCAAGTGTTTAATGTCAAAAAACCAAGCTGCTTTGACTTGAATGCACGTGGCTCTTGATGTAACTTTTGTTCCCTACCTAAGCTTATGCAGGGGCTGACTTCCCACAGTGGTAGTGACTTCTCTGCAAGAATACCCTCTAAGAGCACTGCCAGATTCACTCTTTGGGTGAATCCCTCAGCTACTAAACATCTTGGTTATCATTTACTGGACATGAACACAGCCCCAAGGGAATTAGCTTAAGCTGAATGAGCATTTGCAAGCTCCTCCCCTCACTGTGCATTCCCCAAGCTCTCTGTGGTTGGGCTTTTTTTTAATTTAAAAGATGTAATTTTAAATCCACACTCATCTTTTAATGGATTTGTATTTTATTTTACAGCAGTTTCCATGTCTCCCTTCTTAAAAAGTCATGGGTTTAACTTAGAAATCCCCTCATCCTGTTCTTGCAGTCCTCTTTACAGCTACTCTGCTTTAAGAGGGTTGTGGATTTGTAAGGGACATGCTATAGAGAGCAAGTTTAAAAAATGGCATTGCCTTTTGAGGATATGGATGTTTTAGTATCTTCAGCTAATAATAAAAATAGCCTACTATTATAAGAAAGGTTTTAAATGGTAAAAAAGGTTTTTTTTCATAGTCATGCCCCTGGAGCATGGTATATAAATGGGAGAAGCCATTGGAAAGATGCAGCCTCCCCATGGGGTGAGCAGCTCCATAAGCACAGCTCAGAGGCTGATGTGATCTCCCCAGCTCCCAGATGCATTCCAGCACAGATGGAGCACTGGTGCACAGCTGGAGACAGGCACACAGCCCAGCTTCAGGGATTGTCTCCTGCATTGGTGGGAAACCTGAGCAGCCACCTTCAGCAGGGCAGAAGGAATCCCAAGCTCTGCACTGGTGGCCTGGGAGAGGTGTCCAAGGGACAATGGGGAAGCAGGAGGTGGGAGAGACTTCATATGGAAAGGGGAAAACAGCCTCTGCTGTGTATTTACACAATTGTGTTTTTACTTCTGTCAGGGTATGTATGGCTAGGCTTCGCGAAATGGGGGGGAGAAGACAGTAGGAGGACTGAATTATTTTTAGAAGGGAGTGAAATACCCTGTAGAGAAAGCTGGAAAAATATAAACCCCAGTTCCCATTTTGTCAGAATTGGCTATTGTTCCCCAGCTCTGGAGATACCATTATCAAATACCAACTGACATTGATCCCCATATCAAGTCACAGGGACTCTTTATTCAGCTCTTCCCTCTCTGCATCTTGAGTCAGAAGGCAGTTGTTTTTTTTACACTGTTTCAAGGCCAAGCAATGTGAAAGTAACGAGACACAAATGAGATCACAGATAAGTAAATAATAATGTATGGCACTGCATTACAGAGAGAGTCTGACAAGCTAAACTCCTCTTCTAAAGAAGCTGAAGACAGAACACAAAGGAGCTGCACTTCAGTGCACACAAAGCCATGGATATTATTATTTTGCAGCATCTTGTTAAGAGTAATCTTTTCAGATTTAAAAAAACACCATTTTTTTGTTTAGAGCTTGTCATTCCTGGCTCTGAATTAGACAGAGAAATGCAGGTCTACAATTAGTGATACTAGGATAAAATAACCATATTGCCTGTGGTTACTTTCCTCTCTATTGTTGGCCTATTAAACTTACAATAACCTTTGAATATTAAACTGGCTGATGTTACACTACTTCATTATGCTCAAGAAGTTGTTAACACTACACAGTAGCTCTTTTGTTGGATTCATCATAGGGAGTCACAAGACCACTGCAAACTCAAGGCCGAGTTTGGCTTTTCTATTTGGCTTCAATTGCATGGCCCAGAACACACATCAGATACAGCCTGTAGACAAAAACATCTCATGCTGAGTAGGAGATGTAAAAGCATCCAAATTATGACCAACTCATTAAGAATTCTCAGTTATTTGCTTCCACTCCACATACTTTAACATGCTAATTTAATACATGCTGTATTCCACATCTTTAATTAAGACTCATCATGTAATACTACTAATAACATCCCATTTAACCTTTTGTTTTGAGACAAAAGGAATAAGCTCTTACTAGGCCAACTCCTGATGCAGTTGATAGGGGATCTAAGAAGGTCAAAACAATACTGCACTGCTACTTTGTTAACCTCAATGACTTTAGCCAGAACCTCCCTCAGTTTCTCCCCACATCTCAGTAGTATGTGTATTTTTAAAAGGTGAATAGAGATAAAAGAAAAGGGTTTCTTCTTTATAAAACTAATCACAGACCAGAGGTGAGATTCACTCATACATCCTCACAAGTTCAGGCTATTCTGCCAAGGTGAAGTAGGTAAAATGAGTATCTCAGCTGCTCAACACAAATGAAAGTCATTACTCAGTTGTGACTGACAAAAGAAAGCAGCTCTCCTGTTGCAGAGACAGGAATTACAGCAGGAAAAGAAGAGCTGAAAGGAAAAGGCCATTGTCCTGAAGAGCAATACTTGCATTACCAAAATCAGTCATACCACACTTCAGAAATCCTAATGTTTTCCATGATGTTTTTCTACTCTAAAGAAAACAGGCAATGTCTGCCCCTGAATACTGAAGAGCAGATGGAAGTCACCACTGGGAAGCTGTTTCTAAGCACTATATTCTGAAACCATACCACAGCAAATCCCCATCCCTGCCACAGAAACCAATGGAAAAACATGAGGTCAAAGTCTGTGCTGCCCAGGGCAGTGCTGCAGTCACCATTCCTGGAGGGATTGAAAAGCCATGCAGATGTGGTGCTAAGGGACATGGTTTAGTGGTGAGCTGGCAGTGCTGGGTTAACGGTTGGACTCAATCTTAAGGGTCTCTTCCAAGCTAAATGATTCTATGATTTCCACTAGGAGAACACCAGAAGGGCCTGGAAGCTGATGGACTGTTAGGTCACTGTGGCTTCAGGCCTGCCATCTCTGCAGGGGCTCTGGATGGGACTTATACAGAGTGATCTAACTGCCTGCTCACAGCTGCATATTTGGGTGTATCCTCCAAAAATAACGTGAGAGAAGACTAGAAACACGAGGGTGTTGCTGCAGCTTGTGTAAGCTGCCATGAGAAGCATGGCACACCTTAAACAGAGAGCATTAGGACAAGAGGACTTCACTTCCCACAGCAATGCCATCGCTTCAGGAAGACCAAAAAAAAAAGAAAAGGCAGTTACAAATGTAGTTCAAAACTGCAATTTTTGCAACTGGAAGCATTCTGAAGGATTTGTTATTTTACAATGGTAGAGAAACACATGGGATTTGGACTCGCAGAGAACAGCCTTTCCCTATAAATCACAGAGCGTAATCTGAAACCCAGGAACAGTGCAGGGGCTCACATTTATGGATTTAAACCAGATGAAGAGCAAGGCTGCTTTTAACCCTTTCCCTGTACCAAATGAACAGGAATATGCAAGCACTGCACAGAAAAAAGCTTGGTAAAAAAAAAATAATCATCAAGCTGAACACAATTCTGTAAACACTGACAACTTGAGCTCTTCCCAAAGGGCATGAGCAGGGAATTGTCCTGTAAAACTGTTAGAGTATAATCCAGTGTTGGGATTGCTCTTTCAGCAGCTTTTATTTAAGCACTTTATCTTGTTGAGATTAAGATCTCTCTTCTAGAGCAAGACCTGGCAAACACAGGCCTGTGGTGTTGAATATCAGGCTATATTTCACTGGGAACCAAGTCACTAGCAGCCTGTTGTCTCACCAGAAGATTATAAACTCCTTCATCAGGCACTAGGAAAACTAATACTAACACATTAATGATCATTTCTGTTCAGAAACCTGTAAGAGCATTAAGACAATATAAAGAGCATTTATTTATTGGCTCTTGAGATCCTCAACCATTTCTCTATCATTTTAGCCTCTCTTAAAGCTCACTGGATAAAAAAAACAACATAGCCTGTTCAAACCTGAGTCCTAGCACACAGCCTTGTTTCTTTTATTTCTTTAAATAATAAAAAAAACCCCACAGTGTAAGAGAAAGGATTGGAATAGCAGCATTGCCAAGAGGCATTACTCTATGCTTTGTCAGGGTCAGAGTTCTAGTACCTGAAGAAATTCACTCACATATGTGGCAACAATGTGATTAAACCCAGAAACAGGCTCAGACTGAAATTAAGTAAGATGGTATGTCATGTTAAATCTCTATACCAAACTCCTATTTTAGAGCAAAGCCTAAACCAAGCAACCCAGGCCAGCTGAGAGGAGAAAAGCAAGCATTTTAAGCTGACTGCAAGATGTCTCATCTGCACACACAGTACCTGCCTGTGGTAATCCAACTTCACTTGAGAGAAGTGATACTTTTGTCCCTATCTCCTGATGAAAACTTGTGTTTCCGTACTTCACTGAAAAGGCTGTAGTTCATAGGAAAACTGTCCCTAAAGTAGCAATGATGGGCACCTGAATGATTCTCAAGAGAACAAACAGCTACCTAAGAACATTAGAAAAAAATGCAGCAGGAAAAGAAATGGAGTCTTAGCTACTGGGTATGTTGGGAGAGCACCCAAAAAACACAGCCATGGCTAAGAGTTTGTGCTACAATAGAGTAAAACCCTAAAAACATCTGAACCCCTTTCAAATAGCTTGCTAAAACTGTTTGATGTGATTGTGCTTGCAGAGAAAGATTTGGTGAACAGAGAGACTCACTAGTTCTTGGAAACTTCTGGAAAGGTATCCAGCATGGCAGATACAGGAAAAATGACAGACTAAAAACTGGCATTGCCAATACTCAAATCACTTTTTTCTGGGGCTTCAAAGCACCAGCACAGCTCAACGAGGTGTTTTTTTTTAGCCTGGACTTATTCTCTAGTAAGTTAGATATGGAAAACAACATGTGTTGTAATTACTTTCTCCTCAGTTCAGAAACTCTTCCCAAGGCTGCTATACCTTTCAACTTAAGTTCTGTTACACAGAAAAAGAAAACTGCTTAATATTCCTGTCTCATTGTGTAAATATGTGATGATGCTTTCAGAATGATTAACAGGTCAGGACTCTGTTAAAGATGTCAGCCTACTTGGTACCTTTAGAGTTTTGCAACACATATTTCTACAAAGCACTATTTCCTTGATGGGGTTTGAGCACTAGCTTTACTCCATTCAGCATCTCCTGATCCTGCCCAGGTTTTATTCATTCTAGAAGTATTTTTTTCAGTAGTATCAATAAGAGTCAAGAAATCCAGAATTCAAAGAAATAATAGAACTACACAGTTGCCTTAGCAGTTTTAGCACCCAGAAAGTTAAATGGAAATGAAAACTAAACTACCTATGTTCAGAGGAGAGAGAACAGCAGAGGAATGAGGGAGGGCTCAGCACTGTGTTATACCTGCCTGAGAATCAGGGCATTCCCAACCCAAGGTTAACAACATCCATCATACCACAAAACACAATGACAAATACCACTTAGGAAAGCAGAGTTAGCTTGTTTAGCACTAAAACTACTGTGAAAATCTCCTTTTTTCTTCTGAGTGCAAGATAAGGCATACATATACACAGAACCCCCCCTCAAGTATCTTACCTGCCACAGAGGTAGAATCAGCAACCATTAGCCCAGCCCTCAGCTGGTTCATATCACATCGCCACTGATTTAATTGGCTCAGCAATCCTGCCAGGCTCATTTTAAAGAGCACTGCACCTGTGAGCTAGCTCTGTTCTCCAGCTGCCTGCCTTCACACTAGCTCTTGGCCCCTCTCTTTCCTCTGACTTTCCTACACTTTCAAACTACCTTCTCCTTCCTTTCCCATTTTCTGCATCTGCCCTGTGGTGGTTCCTCTCTGTTCTATAGGGGTGCTGATTGATAGCTGAACAGGAGCCAGTATCACACAGTATCATAGTATGTCAGGGGTTGGCAGGGACCTAGAAAGATCATCTAGTGCAACCCCCCTGCCAGAGCAGGATCACCTAGACCAGCTCACACAGCAATGTGTCCAGGCAGCTCNCTGAGGAGGAAAGACTGAGGGAGCTGGGCCTGTTTAGCCTGGAAAAGAGAAGGTTGAGGGGAGACCTCCTGGCTCTCTAGAACTACCTGAAGGGAGGTTGTAGAGAGGCAGGGACTGCTCTGTTCTCCCTAGTGGAGAGTGATAGGATGAGGGGAAATGGATGGAAATTGCCCCAGGGGAGGTTCAGGCTAGACATTAGGAGGAATTTCTTTGCTGCAAGGGTTGTGAGCCATTGGAACAGGCTGCCCAGGGAGGTGCTTGAGTCCCCATCCCTGGAGGTGTTTGAGAGCCAGGTGGATGTTGCATTGGGGAGCATCATTTAGCAGGTTGCTAGGGCTAGGACAAAGGCTGCACTCATGATCTTCAAGGTCTCTTCCAGCTGGAACTGTTCTATGATTCTCTCAGTCATAAGTTACTTCTCCTTTTCACAGCCCTTCATAGCCTCCTGTGACTGTGAGACCTCTGAAAAGTGAACATCTTTTGCAAGGCAAACACGCTTTTTGCAAATGACTGAGAATTTCAGCCTCTGGCAATAACATTGGCTTCTTTTAAACATACTAAATACATTACTAAAGATACAGACAGACAGCTAACTACAAAACACTTAGGTAAATCCTACCAATTACCTGTCTCAGAGCTACCTTATACCTATAAAAGTCTGGTCTTTATTGAATCAGAAATCATTTCACTTAATCTCAGACTAAACTAGAAACAAATGATTTGATCTCTGGAAAAGTCTTTTGCTTACTGTTGGAGTACTTCTACTGAACTACAGGTTTAGTTCATTTTTTTTTCAGGTAAGGAGAATATTGAAGCAGTTGGTTTGAAGGAAAAAGTGGCATAGACAATGGGAGAAATGCTGTATCCTGGAAATGAGGTCAGGCCCTTTTCAAGTTTGTTGATTCTTGTAAGGATTTGATATACAGAACTAATGTATAAGCTTCAAGGTGTTTTTCCACTTCAAACTGAAGCTGATATACATCTAACTCCAAGGGCCAAAAGACAGAATTCCAAGTATCCTTTTCAGGCAATGGCAATTCAAGAGAATTTGAGATAGCTAAGATAACTGGTATGAATTCACTGGAATAAAAAAATCTGCCCTATTATGTGTTAACTCAGTTACTAAGACAGCCTTAAACAAAAACATGTGCATTATACAGTAACACAGAATTGTTTAGGTTTTGTAATGTACTCTCACCTAATAGATAATTGGCAACAAAGACTGAACAGGAGAACTTTTGACCTGAAAACACATAGCTTTTCCTGAATTCAACAAAAACACACTCTCTTTTTTCTTCAAGCAATTTACAGTGGTAATTAAAATAAAACTGTGCTTAGAGAAGACTGACCAGTTCTTGGAAGCTTTGAAAAGGTATCCAGTATGGTAGAGACAGGCAAAAGGACAACCTAGAAACCATCACTGCCAGTGCTCAGATCACTGTTCAGGAGCTAGCAAATGTTATAATCTTCTCTTAGCTAGGAAAGAACCAAAGGAATTATGCTTTGTTTTTCTCACACATCCTAGCATTAATTATATTCACACTGCAATTAACTTTATTAATTATCCAGTTAATAATTTCAACTTTAGAAGTTACAATTGTAACTTTCCCCCCATGTTCAATTCTGTGTTCACAGCAGTTCCTGAAGAGAATCTAAAAGGCAGAGAGGTCACAATACAAGAGGATGTGCTCAAAAATGATTTCTCCTCTTCCTCTACTGGCAGAGAGCTGTGAAAGGGTAAAACCTTGGCCTGTCAAAGTCAAGACAAGTTTTGCTCCTGACATCAGTGGGTTAGAACTCCTTCTAGTATCTTTAGATAGCTGGAGAACTGCGTGAACATCTGCTGAGGTTGTCTCTCAAAGTGCAGTTTCTCAGCAATACTCAGATCTGTTGGTGAGGGTTAATTCATCCCATCAAAAAAACACTTTACAAATTACAGGTTCATTAGAAGTTGCTGTGCCTGACTTGTTTGGGAGATTTATGATGGAGAGCTCTCATTTGAGGAAAACATAATCTTGCTTCACATAATCACGTTTTTCCAGATCCCTGTCAAAATGTGAGATATTAAACAACTTGCCCAAGGTTACAGAGGAAGCCTGTGGCAAAGCCCAAAATTCTGAGTCCCATGAAATTATTTCAAATACCAATCAAGAATCAGAACATGAGGGAAAAAAAAAAGAGGGAGGTACATACTGGTAAACTGATTTTTCTAGTCCAATATATCCTACAAGCACAGTGGAATGAAATGCAGCTCCAACCTTTGTCATGAGCTCATTTTCAAATGGAATATGTAACTAGCAATTTTCTATTGCAATGTCATGCTGCTAAATGTTAAGTGGTTTACAGGTTTATGGAAATCTGATGTACTGAAAAAGGACAACTACTATAATAATAATATTAATAATAAGAAGTAATAATCTTGTCTTTTTCAGCTTTGCCTCCAGCATCTCTGTCACTGGGAGGAAGGTAGAATTCAAGCAAGAGGAAGCAAGGTTTTCCTTTTGTCCTGCTCAACTTGCCAAGCAATTCCATTTCTTGTGTATTTAGTAACACACTACAGCTTTAGTGAACAGAAATCATTGGAAGTATTAGGAAACAGAAGCTAAGGATTAACCTGGCATTAAAACTACTGTTGACCTTATAAGAGTGATTATTTATTAGTCTGTGAAAATCATGACAAAAGCTCACAGCTCATATAACTATTCAGGTGTATTATAAAAACAAATAAATACCATCCTTCTCCCACCAATACTACACTGGAAATCACTTGCACTTAAATCACTGGAAGTTTTAATCCTGATGTTTAACAGGTCAACACAAACACAACCTTCAGAGGATTGTTAAGATTAAAAAGTAAGTTAATCAGTAAATCTCATAACTCAAAAAAATGCCCACAAAAACCCAAAGACTCAAGCCTGGTTTTGTATTTTTAAGATGTGTAAGGAATATTGCTTAGAATATATAGAGTTAAAAAGCAACTCCTTGCTCACAGCACTTGTTTGTGAAGCACCAAATTTAAATCCAAGGAGAGATGATGAGAAAATTTGCTGCAGGCTGTCAGACCTCATTAAGTTAATGGAACTGGTAAATTGGCACATTTCCAGCACATTGTAGAAAGAAAAGAGCTTTAAGCTCAAGAGTGAAGGAGATCTAGTTTCCCTTTGGCAGCTAAAGGAGATTATTAGCTATAAATAATGGCTGCAGTGAGATGACTTATAGAGGATTGCTTGACCAAAATGAAGGCAAAGAGACAAAAAACATTAACATTTGGAAACCAAACCATACAGGCTCTTTGTTGGGTGGAATCTAGAACAGCTTTGTAGACATTTTCCTTTTAAAGCCTTATTATTTACAGAATCATCTAAAAGTCTTGGTAACAAGCTTAGCTACCACTAACCTCATTAAGGGAGAAGAAAATTCTTCTCTTTGTTTGCTCTCTGAATCTCTTTACAAGATGCTAAGAAACCAGTGGTTCAGGGTGAGGTGCTGATGTGCTGTGATGTACTCACTAAAAGAAAAGTATTGTGTTATTTTGCTCTGAAATGCTGTGGAGTGTTTTTCAGAGCCAGGACAGCAGAAGAGTATCAGTAGCCAGACAGGGCAGGGAGCAGAAATCAGTAGACTTAGGAGATGCTCATTTCCTGGGTGACCTAATGCTGGAGAATGTGACAGAGAGAAATTTCTCTTTGGACAATGAAATGTGCATGGTAAGACATTTTTTCTTACCTGAACTTTCTAAATGCTAAAGAGGCTTTGGACTAAAGAGACCAGCTTATCCTCTGAATTTATACCAATAAACTCAAGATTATATCTGCAAAAATCAACAGTGGAACATGTCAGCCCTGCAAAGGCTTCAGAATCCTGGAGCTTACTTTCTTACTGAGATCTGCAAAGTTCAGGTTGAGATTTCAAAGCCCCTATGGGCCTGGTTGTGTTTGTGTACTGCTGGTTAGGTGTGTAGCTGCTGGGAAGTCCCCTGGCTGTTCTTCCATTCTACAGTGGGAAAATGTTTTGAAACAGGTGTGGATTCACAGCCCTATTTCTTCTGCATAAAATGAGAACAGGAATACTGCTGTTTACTTAGTTCAGTCTTTCTCTGTCCTCTTATTGTTTCTCAGGAGGATGGCAGAAAGGGAAATTTAGGCCGGTTTCTATGTGTATTTTGGCCTCAGCTTCTCTGTTTCTGAGTAGGTGCAGGGTGTGCATGTGTCTGGGAGCTGTTAAGTAAGAGCACCTGTCACCTTGCAAGCTGGATAGAATCCTAGACTGGTTTGGGTTGGAAGGGACCTCTGGANATCCCATAGACCTCTGGATGAGCATCCCATAGACCTCTTGTCAGCATCACACCACAGTGACTTCCACTTTTGAGCAATTCAGTCCAAATTGAGTCCAGTTACTTTCACTCATGACGCAACCACAGTGGGCATAGAGGGCACTTCAATATCTGTCCTTGCCTGCATTTATTTTAGATTTATTGGTGAATGGTAAATTCTGCCAAAAAAAGTAAACACCAGGCTCCCTCCTTATGAATGAAAGCTTTATTATGCTCAAAACATTTCTGCATGGAGAAAGTTGCCTCCAACAACCAGCTGAGCTAAATGTGAAACAAAAAAATACTACATTAATGCAGTACCATGCACCACTGTCACCAGGGATCTGGGGGTGGAATATATCAGGCTGCAGGACCTCAGTATTGTTCTGATGCTGTGGTGCCCACTGAAAGAGTTAGGCATGTTAAAATAACCTTAATTCACTGCCTCTCTTAAACACAGGGTGGAAATTCTGCATCTAACACCACCACTTACACTTCCTTCTCCCTAAAACAAAAAAAAAAGGCAAGCTAAATCCACTTTTTATTTCCAATACTGCTCATGAATAGCTTGCCTCCTGCAGACAATAAAATGTTTCTGGAGGAATACTCACTAGGAAAATTTTGTGCTTAGCTACTCTGAAACATGACACCAATTTCCTTACATTAAGAACAGTATTTGTGCACAGAGTCCTCTCAGCCCTTTAGGGAAGGAAACATGAAGATCATAGCTGAACAGTTTACCCAAGTGTTCAGTTTGAAGAGAAAATGAAATTGATTGTTCCTTTTCTAAGTGTCCTGCATGACAGAAGACAGAGAGAAGGCAGATGGAATTAACAGCTTCCCTCATGATGGATAAAGATCACACAGCCAAGAAAAGCTACTCTAGCTTTCAAATAGTTTGAACCTTTCCTTTCCCCACACAGCTTCAATGCAATGGTGTCTGTCAATGTAATATTTAAACAACTAACAAACCCCCAAGCAAATATAAGCAGACAGTTTCTCCTACTCATCAAACAATGCAAGAAAACAATTTTTCCCTTGTAACTGTCCAAGTACATAAGTAAACTTAATCCTCTCCCATTACAAGATTATACACTTACTGTACTATGGCTTTATAACAAAATATCTCATTGATACATCCCAGAAATGCAGACAAGGTCCTGCTCAGCAAATATACCCCAAGAGATGGAAGCACTAAGTACCTCCTGATATTCTTCTCTAAACATCTAGAGTAACTGAAGTAAAACATGTATGACAAGGTTCTCCAGGCCCAGCAGCAGTTGAGATTTACTAGTGACCTTCCAGGACCTAAAGGGAACTTCCAAGCAGGCTGCAGAGGGCCTGTTTGCAAAGGCCTGCAGTGAAAGGACAAGGGGCAATGGTTTTAAATTGGAGAGGAGGAGATTTAGACTGGACAGTAGAAAGAAGTTGCTCCCCATGAGGGTGGTGGAACACTGGCCCAGGTTGCCCAGGGAGGTGGTTGAGTTGCCATCCCTGGAGGCATTGCAGGTGAGGCTTGCCAGGGCTCTGGGCAAGCTGCTCTAGTTGGGGATGTCCCTGGCCACTGCAGGGGGGTTGGACTAGATGAGCTCCAGAGGTCCCTTCCAACCCAAACCAGTCTAGGATTCTAGGATTTTGCAGTCTCATTTGTTAACTCAACTTTTTTTGAACACTTATAGATTAGCCATTAAATTGTGGCAAATCTTCTAACAACTGTTATAAACCTTGAGAGGAGTGAGGGCCTTTCATCTTCCTCATGACAAAGTTCTATCACTGCTTTATATGGATACTACCATCCAGAAAAGGTAAATAGATGCCTAAAGGCAGGAGTTTCCCAATGAAGGTGAAGAGTATGAACAGTTATAGAGTAGCCTGGAAGGAGAAGGGAAGGAGATGCTGCAGTCCCATCTGGGGGCAGGGAGGGAGCCCAAAGCCCAGCTACAAGGAACAGGGAAACGGGGAGAAAGGAAGGAGCAGAGAAAGGCAACTAAGAGCTGCTCAAGTCAAGGGAAAACAAGACAGAAAGACACTCGAGCACATGACCAGACTTAATTGACAAAGACTTGGTTCTAGAGTTCATTCCTGGGGAAACAAGTTTACAATAGGATGAATAAAGTGTCCTAATTTGAGTGCAAGAGAGTAAAATAACAAAACCAGTATTGGAAGAACTGTGATCTTGCTGCTTTGATATGTGCTGGTTTTTCTGTAGCTACAAGTGTCAGCACACTCCATTTGACTGACTTTATAGCTCACACTATCTTTGCAGACAGCAGCATTACACACTGCCTTGTATCAACTGCCTTCCTACTTGGACATATTCAGGAGGCATCCTTTGACCACTTGTCTATTGTAATTACATTGATTTCCATAGAGGTTTCACCCTCTTGCAGCTGTTAATCATCAACTTTTCTGTCCTTAACATATTCCAAACAAAACAGAAGCCAAAATGAAGGCTGAAGGAGCTGGGATTGTTCAGCCTGGAGAAGAGAAGACTTCGGGGGGACCTACTAGTGACTTTCCAGTACTTAAAGGGAACTTACAAGAAGGCTGCAGAGGGCCTGTTTGCAAAGGCCTGCAGGGAAAGGACAAGGAGCAATGGTTTTAAACTGGAGAGGAGGAGATTTAAATTGGACATTAGGAAGAAGTTCCTCACTACAAGGGTGGTGGAACACTGGCCCAGGTTGCCCAGGGAGGTGGTTGAGTTCCCATCCCTGGAGGCATTGCAGGTGAGGCTTGCCAGGGCTCTGGGCAAGCTGCTCTAGTTGGGGATGTCCCTGCCCACTGCAGGGGGGTTGGACTAGATGAGCTCCAGAGCTCCCTTCCAACCCAAACCAGTCTAGGATTCTATGATTCTATGACTTGCTTGTTATTCCTCATCTGTCTGTTGAGTGCATATCAAGACTGATACCCCAAAGACAGAGTCATTAAAGTCCATGTGCTTGCTCATCATGGCAATGATAAATGAACAGAACAATTCTTACGGTAAACTTAGTATAAAAAACCCAAATTCTTCTTCAGGCACAACTTGCTAATCAATATACAGAGAAACAATAGGATACTAGAGCAATCACACAACCTGGTGATTTAGAAATATCCATCTAGCTATGAAAAGCATGGGTAAGCTTCCATGAAACACCTCAGTGGTTCAAGGCTGATACAATTTATCAATGCAAATGAACTGAAATAATTCATTCAGCTGCTGTTCAAACACAGAAATGTTCTAAAGATCTTAAACCTGCTAAAAATATCCCAGAAGAAACCCACCACTGCTTTTGTACATCCTGAACTTTAAGCTGAAGTTATTCCAGTCACTTCTGTATGCACATTTTTGGTGACATCTCATGTAAATTTCTGCCTCCATATTGCCAAAGTTAGTTACTTATAAACAGGATAGAGTGAAAAAATATTTGATACCTAATATATACATATATCTAGCCTAAGTGTCAAAGATTCAAACTATTTATAAAAATGAATACATCTAAAAGAAATAAGATGCAGCCAAAGATGTGTTTTCACAATTCTACATGTACTTACTGTCTTGGAGAAGTGTAGAGATGTGAAAGGGAGTGTTTACAGAAACTATAAGTGAGGAACTTCCTTCCAGGAATGAATTATTACTTGAAATTAAACTAAGACTAGAAGAGCATAGCAAATACATGTTATTATAGTTACTTCCTTTAAAAAAATACATATATCTGGCCCTGCCTGAAAGCTATTGCCTGCATCTCCAGATGTAGGACACAGAGAATGTACAGGTATCCCAAGCACCACATACAGTCAGGTATCTTTGAAGCAACATATACTCAAGGTAAGATGGAACAGAACAAACAGGCTCTACATTCCTTCACACAACTGCATTTTCACCATTGAAATTAATTTTTTTAGAACTCTTCAGGATTAAAAAGAGGTCAATAAACCAATTACTTTGGGCAACGGTGCAAAATAAGTACTAGTAAAGCAATTACTGCCCTTTTCATTGCTTCCACATCAGGGAGTGTTAATAAATTGGTCTTTTGTCACTCTCCAGTATTTTCTTTACAACAAATTCCTTCATTCCACCTTTTTTTTGTGGCTCCCTGTGAACACTTTAAAATAGCAGGCTAATTAGATTTGCATTTTTGACTATGAAGTCACAAGCTCCATTTTCATCTCTCTTCAGCCTCTCTATTTTCTGCTATTCCTAATGAGGCAATACCTTCATTTCAAGGGTGGGATCCTTCCAAGAACTTCCAGTGGCTTATTAGTTCTGTGAAGAGGATCTTCCAGGAGTTCCCACGTATATCACTTAAGCACAGCAGCACACACATTAGTGATGAACGCCATTAAAGCCAAGAGCTCCTGCCACTTGTCTGGAGTTCAACTTTTTCCAGCACCAGCCAATTTGTGACTGCAGCACTCTTTAGTTGTTCCCTTCCCTCAGGTACTCACACTGGGCATGGCAGCAGCATGAGTTAAACCAAGAGTCAGTAGCACTGGACCTCTCATGCCTCAGAAACACCTTGGGAATTGCTCCTCCATCATCAGATCCTGAGATCCTACATNCTTGAGCTCCCTGATGAGCTCACCCTGCATTGGTGACCAGTAGATCAAGTACTGCACCCCCTCCCCGGGTAGGGGTGTCTATTTCTTGTGTTAGGATGTTGACCTAAACACTGTGATGAGTTAATGCACAGACAGCACTGAGATCTGACTGCACATGTCAAGTGTTTCTGAAGCCAACAAGAATCACGTCTGGATCTTAAATGTAACTCTGGCCCATGTGCATTTCTGGTCTTTCTCCTGTTTTTTGAGCAGCTTGTGGTGAAGAGAAAGAAGGGAGAAGAGCCAAGCATACCAAACAGAGCCTACATCACCACCTCTGCTTCACTCAGTGGTGAATGAAGTCATTAGCTTGAAAATTTGGATCTGGAAGAGTCTTTGAAACCACTTACAGCCTCCAGAATTCCACATGGGAGATAATTTGCCAAGGTGCTAAGTGGAGACAGAGCCAAAGTTCCTGGTTCAGCCAACCCAGCTGCATGGCAAGAGCCTCCTGCCAAGACCATAGAGGTAGAGAATTGCCCAGTCAGATATAAGACTGCACAATTCCCACCATCATACACTCCATCTGAATCCCTGCACTGCTGTTTGTCAAAGGCCTTGAAGATGAAAAGCACCATGCACAAGAAGCCCTAAGTTAAATGATTCAAACCAACACTTCATGAAAAGACATTAATTATGCTGTTACTGGTTGCATAAGTGAGTTTTCCATAAAAACAGAAATCTGGGCCCCAGTTCAACCAAGCATTTTAACATATGGCCAAGTTCTAAGCACAGGAGTAGTCCCATTTCAGTTAATGAGACCCTTCCTGCTTAAAAGGTAGCCATGTGCTTCACTACTTGGGGTCTTGGGATTAGAGACCCAAGCACAAAGACACAGGGACCTCCCACCTCTTGAAGCATCTTGATCTCAAATTGTGGTGTGTTTTCTTCCCTCAGAGGAGCCTAACTACCTAGATACCAAAGTTTGTGCCCATAAACAGCACCTACACAGCTAAAAGTCTGCCATGTGGAACATGCTGGTATGCCCTGGTGTTGTCCCACAGGCAGGCATCTCCAGGGTCTCAGGCAGAGCTCTTCAAAGGTGTCTAGTCATGAGGAGGACATGACTGGACTCGATGAAACCTTGCCCAGACCTTACCTTTGAAAAGGAACTATTGACTCCTACCACTTGTTGAGTGTTTAAAATATTCACTGGGGAATAGCAACCCCAAATTTCCCCTCTTTCTTTTCCCAGCTTTGCTCAGTACAGACAAAATGGAGATGACTCCAGTTCTACAACTGCCCACAAAGCTCTTAAGCATTGTATTGAGTTTAAAGGACGAAGAGCTACCTTTGAGGGGTAGGTTTAAATACCATTAAAATTCAGGAGAAAAAAAGGATAACAATGGTGGAAAACTATTGTTAAGTTCTTAAAATAAAAGATGGTAGCATGTTCAGTTCTGAGTGAGCACTGCCCTTTAAGGAAACCCAACATTTTCCAGACAGGATCTTTCACTAGTTCCCACTGCAAGCACTGCTCTTGCTGTTCCTTCACTGTATTTTTTACTGACTTGAAAGCACAGTTAATACTTACAGAACTTTGTGGCCTATCCTATAGTTTATGTTTCTGAAAATATTTATTACTTTATGCTTGGGCTTCTCTTGAACTGCTTTCTTTAAAAGGTAAACTCAAAGTAGAAAACAAATCACAAAGCAAAACGAGCTTACTCTGAACAATGCACAATAAGTGCCCTATCCTGTAGCCACAATCATTGTGGAGAGACCAGGAGGAGGTTCTTTCCATTGATTTATAGGCATGCAATTGCCATCCTGAGAAAGAGATCCTACCACTGGATTTTTCCTTCCTGGAATGGCTTCTGGGTTATGTACTGGCACATGGAGTCATTGAAAGAGAATCAAAGGAAGTTTCTCCAAAACAGAAACTCCTCTCTCTTCCTTGTTTTAGGGATACCTCTGTTATTACATGAGACACAAAATCTGTCAGATATTCCTTAGTCCTTCTAGTGAAGCATATACTCTACTCCCTGAGAGCAACTATTTTGTGTATTTTCAGAGCAATAGAGCAGNCACACAAAATCTGTCAGACATTCCTTAGTCCTATTTTGTGTATTTTCAGAGCAATAGAGCAGCCAAAGAACCTGCAGATTAAACCCACCCCAATGTTGACACTTGGCAGCCAGAGCTCTCTCTCCTGCTCCAGGA
Organism: Bucco capensis; assembly: GCA_013396975.1. Taxonomy (NCBI): domain Eukaryota; kingdom Metazoa; phylum Chordata; class Aves; order Piciformes; family Bucconidae; genus Bucco; species Bucco capensis. Next base: position 751,789 of record VWZO01014063.1, read on the forward strand.
GGATCTGTTCTGCTTTGCAAGCATCCTTCATGGGACACAACTAAGAGCCCCCAAAAGCCTTCAAGAAATAATAATGGGAGAAAGGAGGCAGGCAGAGAATTCTGGCAGACAGAGAACATTGTTTTAGGTAAAGAAACTTTGCACCTGGTCCCCTCTTTGAAAAAAAAATAAAGGCAATTTATCTGGAACTAAATCCCATTTTAAAAGAAAAAGTCTGAATAAAGTGACTACTAGAGAGAAAGTAAATCACTTATCTTTCTGGAACTAGAACAATAGGACTTTATAATTACAGATATTTTATATAGAAGTAATTAAAATACTTCTGGGTATGAAAATAAGAGCAAAGTACAGAAAGCAGCAAGAAACTTGTGAATGCTGAGTTTAACAGCCATGTAAAACACCTTTAAAATTGATGTCCTTTTGTGTAAAAGCCATTGATAAACTTTTCTTCCTACATTTAATAATACTCACTTGTTATTTTACCCTGCTTTGACATTCTCTTACACACACACACACGTGTAGCTACACTCCTTCTAGGCAGCTCTGTGAGAACTCTCCATCTGGCCTGCAAACTGTAGAATTTCCTTTCCCATCTATCTCAGAAATATAGTCCCATGACCCACGGGTCACCATCTGCTCAGTTACACTGGCACAATGCCTAGTATGCTTGAGGTAATGCCACCATCCTTTCCTCCAATTGTAAACTCCCAACAAGGCAGACATCTACCAGAGTGTTTGCACACAATGAGGCAGCTCCCAGTGAGATTATAGTTAAGACACCACAGAAATTCCCTTCATCTACAGTAGCCTAGGATGTGGGAATGACCAAAGACACACGCAGTCTCTCTTGATCAAAGGTCATTCTAAGGAACAAAGCAGTCAGTGCTGATGTGTCCAAGATAGCATAATATAACACACACACATAATTGTGTCCAGCATGTGTGGTTCCCCCCCAGTTCCTCTCTTAATGATCTTTGCTTCACTCAGTATTCACTTGTGTACAAGCTCCTATTCGCAGGATGCCCTAGAGCAGAACAAATTATACTAAACCTAAGTGAAATCAAACAAAGTTTGCATTGAGTACCATTCATAACATTTACAAACAAGTCTCTTGTGTTAAGTTTCTCAGGAATAATTGGCAAGTTCAGTTTTACACAACTAGATTTTTGGTTTTTCCCTCCCTTAGGTGTACCTATGCCATATAGTGAGAAAAAAATCCCACGTGACTTTTCATTAAGAAGAAAGGGAGTGGAAAACTGAGACAATCTTTACATCATAAAAAGCAGCAGATAGAAATAGAAAATTACCCCAAATCAGACAATGTGTATGCAAAGGTATTTTTCACTTTTTAAGCCAGAGTTATTAGATATAAAACCTTTAATGAATGAACTCTCACCAGTAGACATTACAGTTAAAAGTCTTTTAAAGTGCTCCTAGTATTTTAAGTCCAGAGTATCTCTGGTGGCTTACTGCAGGTTGATGTAGTTGCTCACTGAAAGTTCTCATAAAAATGAAAATGTCATATTCTGAACTTGAGGTAAACACTATTTTTATGCTTTTGTCCAGCTTTTAGCTTCAATAAACGCCTTTTTGTTTTTCCATACACACTATCTGTTCCTGGACAAAGATGTGCATTTGCAGTTCACTCCCACTACTCCAAAACACTCCATGGAATTTCTGTTCAGCACTGATTTGTGGCTCACTAGCCAGCCAATGTTTTGAAAAAGCAACAAGTCACAAACCCAGTGGCAGAACAAAACTGAAACAGACCTTTTTGGGCAAAGCCTGTGCTATGTGCAGCCTCTGCTTCTCCCCACGCCTTCATCTCAGCTTCATTCCTCCACTAGGTAACACTTTGGGCAGGTAACATGACACTGGCAGGGTGATTCCAGCAACATTATGCTTATTAATCTTCACGAATGCCTGAGCTAAAAATAACCCTCAAACAGTGTGAGAATCCAGGTAGGGTTACACCAGCCTTTCTCAAGGGATCACAATGTCATTAGGTTTACTCCTTGGAGGGAATTTTCTTCTTAGCCCTTCAATCTTGTGGGAGGAGAGGTCAGCTCTCCAGCAGGCATGTGCACATATGCCAACAGAGGTGTTTGCAACTGGAGAGCTAAGCACAGGAACAGGGATGCTGCAGAGCTTGGAGGACTGTAGCTTGAATATAAGCCACAGAACTGAAGGGGGTTTGGGTATAAAGCAACACACAGCAAGGAGAGTGGCAGGAACAATCTCCCTTTCTAACTGTATGGAAATGATCTTGTCCTTGAAATAACACAGAAATTCAGGCCCTTCTTGGAGCATTCCTTGACAGCACTAAATAGTAGCATCACTGATGTACCCAATGTTCATCTGTGTTTTTCATGGGAAAATACCTTCTTCTTCCAAACTGGGATTTATAGAATCATAGAGTCATTAAGGTTGGAAAAGACCTCTAAGATCATCAAGTCCAACCATCAGCCTATCACTACCATGCCCACCACTAAACCATAGCAAGCTATGTAAATGCACTGGCAGGTGAGGCTCCTGGGATTCATGGCTCATTGGGCTCCAGGAGGTACATTCCAGCTTGTGGAGACAGTGGACAAAGCTGCCTACAATCATCTAAGTGAGCTGAATACCTAAATAGATTGACTGCTTTTGGTAATCCAACTAAATATGTACTTACTTGGGGGTTTTAACACCTTTGAAAGGGTCTGGATTCAGAAGAAGCAGAAGCACTGATTACCAGAGAGAGAGATAGAGCTGGAGCTGGTAAGGATATGTATGTCATTTCTGCATACACATGAATGAGAATCATCAAATATCAAGGAATAAGGAACAGCTTTTGTAGCTGGAAAACAGCTGTAAGTGTTTGACTTGACTCCTAGAACCCTTTCCTTGGTATATATTTGGAGTTAACTGTTGATTTTGCTAGTTAAGGTCCAAATTATTTCTCAGCCTCTACTAGCATTTCCACATGAGACTGGACTACTTTCCTTTTCATTATGCTGATTTGCTAAACAGTCTTACTAACTTTTAAATGAAGGGACAGTTATGACAAGTGACTACCTACAATCTTCCTAATTATTTCCTGCATTATTACTTAATAATGAACATCCAGGTGTCAGAGAACACAACAGGAAAACACCCTGAGCAGCTATAACCAAAGACTTCATATGGGCTATAAAACACAGAATCATAGAATCATTATGGCTGGCAAAGACCTCTGAGATCATCCAGTCCAACCATCCATGCTCACCACTAAACCACAGCCCTAAGTACCACAGCTACATGCTTTTTGAACTCTTCCAGGGATGGTGACTCCACCAGCTCCCTAGGCAGCCTGGGTCAATGCCTGAGAACCCTCTGGGGGAAGAAATTCTTCCTAGTACCCAATTTGAACCAGCCCTGGTGCAAATTGAAGCCATTTCCTCTTGTCCTATCACTCATTACCTGGGAGAAGAGACCAAGCCTCACCTCACTACCTCCTCCTTTCAGGTAGCTACAGAGAATGAGAAGGTCTCCCTTGAGCCTCCTTTTCTCCAGACTAAACAACCCCAGTTCCCTCAGCCACTCCTCATAACATCTGTGCTCTAGAACTTTCACCACCTTTGTTGCCCATCTTTGGACATACTCCAGCACCTCAATGTCCTTCTTGTAGTGAGGGGCCCACAATGGAATAGGATCACAGGATAAACTTCTGTGTCTTTCACAGAATTTGCAGCAATTACTATAGCAAATTAACTTTTTAAAAACCAACCTGCATGGAAAGGTTCTGAAAGCCCTTCTGAGCAGAATTTGGAAGGAACTAGACATTTACTTTGGAGCATGACATGGATCCACATTCTCACACATCTGTGCTAGATCCACCCCACGCTCCCTGCCCCAGGGTACAGCCTGACTTGTCTCCCCTGCACATGTCCCTGAAACAAGCTTGTCACAGAATTAACCAGTTAAAGGTGACTACACAGAGCAGGAAGAGGACTGAAAGATGAAATTTGGTTTTTTCCTGGCTCAGTGTGTCTATTTTTTGCCTTGCTTGGACCATTCCAGTAACGTTGTTGGAATATAAATGTAATCCACAAGTATGAGACTAGGCTGAATGCTGATTAATAGAAGTGTCTTAGATCCACAGCTTGGTGTATGAGCTAAGCTTGGGTCAGAAATGCCAAGTTAAATAGTGGCACAACTCTTTAAGAAACAGCATGTGACTTGGACAACCCATAAGGAATCAATAACGAATTAAAACCAGTCAGTAGCAGGGAACTGGATAAATGAATCATTCTTCCCAAAACAAACCTAAGAGGAAAGTTCATTTGTCTACCAGGAAATTAGTGTTGTATTTTTGAAAGGTGCTAAATTACTTTTTAAAGCTATCATAAAGCTGATATTGAAAACTAGAACAGTTAGAAGGCAGTGCTCCAAATTGCTTCCCTCTTCCTGAATAGGTAAGAGTGCCATATCTATGCTTAGCATTTCATTCTTCAAAGATGGGTAGAAAATCCTTTTGTTTCAGTTTTGAAATGTTTACACAGCACAGCTTTCCCATGAAACCTTCTGGAAAAGCTTCCAAAGGATTTGGGAAAAGATTTTAAGATAGTGTAATTGTAGATTAACTCTGAAGCAGTAACTGAACCCAGAACACCACTGGAGAATGGGCAAAAAGTAAGATATTCATTCTGCACTGTTAGCTGAAAATCTGGTTTGATAAGAATCAGAGGCAACAATTTTGATTTTTTCCCAGGAATTCCAGGAATTGTGACTAAGTCTGAAATTCCTGTTCAGATTTAAAGGAGCACAACATTGGCTTATTCCACATCAAAGTAACATCCCACTAATTTTAAATGCATATGTATTGAAAACATTGGTAGAAGGAAAGAAAAATTCAGAGTTGTATTAAAAGATTTTAACAGCAAATTTGTGCTAATAAACTGTGCCTTAATTGAGATTAATTGTATTCTCCCCTGGTGGAAAATTCTAAGTGATCCAACTAAAACCATATTTAGCAATTAAACAACTCTTTTTGTTGACAGTGAGGTCACCAGGAACCTGTCAGCGAGCTCTGACTCAGTCCCTAACTCCTGATTACATTTCAAGGATGGGAATGGCTGGAGAAAAATGTTTTCTTACTCTGTCAAAAGACCAGCTCATCTAAAACTAAGAACTTCTTATCTGTCAGATGGATTTCCTCCTATCTTTTCACATTGCTACACCTAGAGAGCTACCTCTTAGCTACCACAACTTACAGGTGCTAGTGCAGCCAAAGATCCAGTCCCAGCGCTCAACCCACAGCACAGAAACTCAAGAGCTATTCAGCACTAAGCACCAGGAGATCCACTACCATTAGGCAACTGCAGGCTTTTCCCTCCCATACCACACTCTGTTTTTCCTTACTACTACCAAGAAAATGCAAAATATGTTTACACACAAAAAATTTACTCAGTGGAATACACTAGCTTTCCAATGCTATTTTTTCTCTCCCAATACTCCATTGCAAACTTCTTATAAATAGTTTTTTTCCCCCCAATTAACATGTGTTATAAGAGCAGCATAAATTATCGTAGCCTTAGGCTTTTCAGTGTAATTTATCACTGAGAAGTCAGGAGCAGTGCTTTGGAAATGCCAGCCTGGGAATCTGTAAACCTGGGAAATGATGAACTAAGCTGGTCTCCTCTCCCTGAGGTCAATTAGAAATGACACCAGCAGACTTCTCGGTGACCTGCAGAGATTTATAGCTTACCATGTTCAGCCAGAAGATTAAGATCAGAACAGCACCTGGAGGACTGTCATCAGTTAAGACAGGCTGGCCCAATGGCCCCAGGCTGAAATGTGCACAGGAGAAGAGGTCATGTCACTAAGGGTTTGTTTTCAGCAGGGCTGAGGCACATGTGGCCAGTGCCCATTTGGAAGCTGGGCTAACACAGCTCCAACAGACAGGCATTGGACTGTCCTGTCACAGGAACAAAGGGCAGCGAGTTGTCAAGGCACTCTGACTTCTCCCATTACTAAAAGTCACCTCCAAAGACAACTCACTACTCGATGAGGCCTCATGTGATTTGCAAATCTTGTTCTTTATTGCTTTTCCTTTGTTATTTTTACAAGTGCAGCCATCAGCTGCAGAATGCCTCATGTCATAAACCCTCACCAGCTCAGATCCAGACTCGATCGCTCTGCTGTGAGAATCTTGCAGGAACACAAACCAGGCTGTGTCTTCCAGCCACTCATAAATATTTTATAATTTGGGAAGAACAACAGCCTCCAAGGTTAAAGGTCAGGTCTGTAGTAGTCAACGAGATCCTTGCAAGACAATAAAAGGGAAAGCTCCCCTTTGTTTTACAACAACTTTAGAAACAACTCCAGGGAGGCAGTGGGTGCTTACAGACTTCCCATTGTGCTCAAGTCATCTGTGCCAGTTGCCCTTCTTGCAGCTTTGATAAATGATGCTTGTGGCAGTGAAGCTGTTCAGTGTTTCTGAGCATCCTGACTATTTAGATCCATGTCAGGTACTCAACAGGGACACACACAACAGTGCAGGGCTTAGAAAGCTAATGTCCTTTGCTCTAGTGACCACTGTTCAGGCTCAAAGAAACATTTGCTTCGTTTCTTCTACTGTCTGTGGGCCCAGATAGGAGGATAATTAGAGAAGTGCAGATCAGAATCATAGAATCATGGAATCATTTTGGGTTGGAAGGAACCTTAAAGATCAGCTAGTTCTAACCCCCCTGCCATGGGCAGGGATGCCACAACACTAGACCAGGTTGCTCAAAGCCTCATCCAATTAAGTCACTGCCAGGATGGGGCATCCACAGCTTCTCCAGGCAACCTGTTCCAGTGTCTCACCACCCTCTGAGGAAAGTATTTCTTCCTAACACCTAATCTAAATCTCTCCTCTTTCAGTTTAAAACCATTCCCCCTTGTTCTACCACTATTTGCCCATGTAAAAGTCTCTGCCCCTGTTCTTTATAAGCTCCCTTTAAGTTCTGAAAGGTCACAATAAGGTGTCCCTGGAGCCTTTTCTTCTCCAAGCTGAACTCTCTCAGGCTGTCCTCACAGCAGAGGGCTTCCAGCCCTCAGATCATTTTTGTGGCCCTCTTCCAGCTATTTGATTAGACAAACATCTGACAATAACCCAGAATACCATCTACAAGCACAGAGTGCAGTGCTTTTCTTGCTATTTGCATCAATTGTGAACTTTACAAATCTCTACTTCCTATCTTTACAATGATTTGTTCAATCTGGACTTCAACTACACTTAGAATATTACTTTTTCCTCAAAATTTGATATTCCTCACAGTGCATTAATAAATCTCTCCACAGTAACCACAGTCAGTATAAAATTTAAATGCTTTTAAACATTTCAAGCTGTCACATCTATTCCTGCATGAGATCGGAGAAGGAATAAAGTCAAACAGCTCTTCTCCTGAGGCAACTTTTCCAAGTGATGTAGTCCAGAGACTAGCTTGTTGGCATTTGTTATTCTAATCAACTTTCCATAGCTTTAACCAAAGCATAATCCTTAGTATATGTTTAACCAATGCAGATAGATTTTCAAGTCATACAACATAAAACAAGTGCACGGGGTGTTATGCATCATCAAGAACACAGTGGATAATGTTCAGTTATCCACTTCTTTTCTACTCCAATTCCATCCCTTGGATGCTTTCACCTCTTATTTGAATGACCCCAGTGTTTTAGTCTTAATAAACTTCACAGCAGTCCATTCCAAACATTTATTACTCCTGGGTTAAAAAGTATTGCTCAGCTACATCTGTTCTTAATTTGCTTTTGTAAACGTTTGTAAGCTTGTTGGGGGTGGGGGTTTATTTGGTTGTGGTTGTTTGTGGTTGTTGTTGTTGTTTTTAAATGTACTATTTTAAAAGGAATAAGTATATCTGAAAGCTCTGCTTAAGGAAAACAAAATCACCCAGGCCAATGCATATCAGCATGCCTTTGGTCAGAAAGCCTTAATGAACAGAGGAAGAGCTTTGTAGGCTTTCTTGCCAGAGAGATATCTGTCAATTCTGGGGATGCCATTCACTCAGGAGTTGAAATACATACAGGCAAAGGAAAAGGTTCATGTTGGGAATCCTACTGTTGCTCTAATTTAAGGACATGAGGAACAAGATCTCTTGGACACATTCAGCTCTTGTTCCTTGTGTACATACCACAGACAGCGTGTGGCAGCAGGTCTGGTGCTGCAAAGATCCCAGGGGAGGGATGGATCCTGCAGCTCTAACTGCTATGGCCTTTGGGTAGCTGTGCACACCAGAAGCAATGCTGGGGAATTGGATGAAAACTAAGCTCTCTAAAGCTCTGCTAATGGAGCTGTGCTGCTCTATGCTAACCCAGTGTGATTTACACATGGCCAGCTTTCCTCCTACTTGCTCATCCTGTTCTAATGCATGAGCTGTGCCCACACTACATTTGGAACTGGCCAAGTCTCTGCTCAACTCAAGAGGGCTGTAAAGGTGAGATAATCACCCACCTCAGTGCTGCTTTGCTCATGGGCCAGCTGCACTCAGTTGGTTTTTGCAGCATTGGTAGGGCTGTCCCAAAGCTAACCTGTGGGCATCATCACATGCTGAGGGATGCTGCAAGTTAACCCAATTGTTCCTAGCATGGGCTGGGGAGAAACACCCAAACCAAATCAAACACAAAGTTCCTGCTAAGCTACCAAGAAAACTCAAGAAGAGTCACACAGACACATTTTCTATTCCATTTGACATCTCATGATTAGTAATGGCTTCTGCTTTCCTCTGAGGCACTGTGAAAGGGCACTTAATGCTTCAAGGAGCAAAAAGGACTCTGCCCACCGAGACGGAACTTCATGAAAGTTCACATCACTCGACAGCAGCCTCAGCAGCAAAAGCAAACCATGCTCCATCTTGCTTCAGTGCCCTTCTGGCACAGCTCTGATTGCAGCACAGACAGTAAACAGTAGTGTGTTTGTGTGCAAATAGCATTCTCCTGAATGATGTCTGCACCTGGGTAAACTGACAGCAGGAGCTTATTCTAAAATTCAGTTTATTTAAGGAGTTCACAAGAGACACCTGTTCCATGCACAGGCACAAATGACATTCAGGGAGCTGAAAAACAGTCTGTCTGGAGGGGGAGGGCAAAAGCAACTTGGAGGGCTTTATATTCAGGCATGGTTCTATCTCCTGGGCCTACAACAAGCAGCTGCTGGTGCTTCAGATTCTGGCCTTCTTGGTCTAAGCTGCTAGTTGCAAAATAACACAGCCAGATCAGGCTGTTTGGGGCTCTGAGCAACCTGGTCTAGCTGAGGATGCCCCTGCTCACTGCACGGGGTGGGGGGGTTGGACTAGATGAGCTTTAAGTGTCCCTTCCAAGCCAAAGCACTCTATGATTCTATGAGTTTTAAACACTGGCATGTTAAAGTGAATACCTAGACAAATATACTGGGGAGGGCTGGAAGCAGGAAGAAAACAGCCTGGCCCCAGCCAGCTTTGTGGACTCCACTATCAGCCTGGGCAACCTCTGCCAGTGTTTGAGCATCCTCACAAGTGAAAAATGCTTTTTCTTATGTTTTAAAGGAATTTCCTGTTTTTCCTGACAGTTATTTATGGTCATAAAAATACAGTAGAGTAGGGCAATTGTTCCTTGTGAAGAAAATAACCCTTTGTAATTTGCCTATAGGTCTGTGCCCTGACATCACTTAACTGCAATACCATTGTGCTACTTGAGAGCCCAGGACTAACAATCCTTTCACAACCTGCACACCAGCAACAAGTTTATAGCACAGAAGACCACCAAGCTGATTAACTACATTCCCAGTGACACAGCTTTCTCTGCATGGATTCAGCATGCTGTAGATGCTCATGGAAATTAAAGACAAAGTCCTGTCCTTTGTCTTGTGCCAAAGTCAAGGCTTTGACATTCTTGCAGTGATTTGATTTTATTTATCATTGTTGTTTTACAAAACAAAAGCATGCAGAACTGCCCAAGTGAAGCCCAGTTGTGCAGAAAGAGCCCAACTCCCTCTTGAGGCTATTGTAATCCTTTCAGATGACAGCCTGGAGAACAACACGACTCTCAGAGCTCTCCTCTCAGCTTTTCACATACAAACCCTTTTGTGCCCTGTCAATTCTAACAGAGTTTATTGGGAAGTTCAATCTAACCCAGATGTTTGCTGACAGAAATTTTACAGGTGACGACAAGATTCCATTAACTCAGTGTGCCTGATGTTAGTTAATGTGAGTTTCTGAGAAATCCTAGTCCATGCTCCTGGCCTTGTGTCTCTGTCTACTGCTGTGCAAAGCCTTTTTACTGAAGCAGAAGACAAAACCAACGTTTGCATGAGTTACAGAGATTTACTTACCCATACATTGCTTCTTCCATGGTGAGCCAGACATGTTATGAGATGGTTTGGGAAATAAATTGCTAGTCTGACAGATAGATTAGAAGTAAGAGTAATTGCATGCTCTCTAGATGCAGAATTAGCCAGATAGGATTTACAAGACCACTTCAGCAACCCAGGATCCTAACTTTTCTCTGGTATTTTCCAGACACAAACAGCTTTAAAGGGACTCTGCATGACCGTTTGGTCTAGTGTTTTATTTTCTGACTGTAACACTCAAGCTAAAGAAGGCAGTGACTTGTCAGTGTGGGAATCCATTCCCAGGGACTGGACGAGTCTCCTAATTCCTGCTCTACTAACAGGTTTGGGCTGTGAGGGGCACACAGCCCTTCAGAAAATAAAAGCCTCCTGTCCTCAGCTTACCTATCTCAGCTCAGCTTGAGAAACTAAAAACCATAGAATCCTATATACCATAGAATTGTTCAGGTTGGAAAAGACCTCTAAGATCATCAAGTCCAACCATCAACCCAACAGCTCCATGCCACTAAACCACCTTGTGAAGTGCCATGTCTACATGTTTTCTGAACCCCTCCAGGGATGGTAACTCCAGTGCTGCCCTGGGCCAATGCCTAACAACTCTTTCTGGGAAGGATTTTTAGTTTGTATCCAACCTGCACCTCCCCACGTGCAACTTGAGGCCATTTCCTCTTGTGCTATCACTGGTAACCTGGGAGAAGAGACCAACCCCCAGCTGGCTCCAAGCTCCTTGTTGCAGGGAGTTGTAGAAAGTGTGAAGGTCTCCCCTGAGCCTCCTCTTCTCCAGACTAAACAACCCCAGTTCTCTTAGCTGCTCCTCACAAGATTTCTGCTTTCTGAACTTATTATGGGCTATTTTTGTCCAGATAAAATTAGGAATAAATGCCTAATTCCAAACCAAATACAGTTACTTCTCTCCCATTCCTCCTCCTTCCTCACCCTCTGAAATTTCCTTATCACTGCAATGAGATATGGCAACTTCATAGTATGATGGAGTAATCTGATTGCTCATGGCACAAAGCCAGACAGCTCCTGAGGCAAGTCATTATTAGTCTGCAATACACACCAAGTCAGGGTTCACCCCTGAAGTGGATAGTAGAAAGAAGCACAGTGAAATGAAAGCAGAGGCTTTAATTTAAAGCTGTCATTTAAAGCAGCTAGCAATCTTGCACAGAGAACATGCTCTCACAGAAGCCTGGAACCCTTAGACACACGGAGGGCAGAGCACAAGGGAGATTGAGAAACTACTCTTACTCTCTTAAAAAATACAAGGTAGCTATCAATGACACTTGCACCTCAGTCACATGGAAGTGGAGCAGAAGAAATGTATCTTCTGTTTCCTAAATCTCAGCTTTCTCTGTGCAGTGTGAAGTCACCTGAACAGCACAATCACAGCATGGCAGGAAAAAGCCAACAAAGCACCAAATGACCCATGGCTGTGGAGCAACACACAGGATGTGTTCTCCAGCCCTTGGTGATCTTTAACTTTCAGCAGCATTTCTTCCCCTTCTTCTAATTCCATTGTTGGAAGAAAAAGCAAAGAGGTAGAGAAGCAGGAATCTGAGGAAAGTGAAGAAGAGATTTAACATCACATTTTGCCTCAAGCCAAGGAGAACATCAGTGTTCTGTCATCAGTGACTTTGAGCCACTGACATGGAAAATCTGCCTTATTTTCTTCTTCAAAGGCTGAGCAAAGTTTTCAGCAGACAACACGTGCAGGTAACTTTTGGGATCTCACTGCTGAGAATACAGACATGCAACACCTGAGAATTTACTTGGTAAAGGCAACTTCAATTAACAATTTTGCACCTCTTCAGCAGTAAACATAGTGGTCACTTCACAATCCATAACTCACTCTGGCTGCCCCACTGAAATTAAATATATCCCCAAATCCTGCCTCAGGAAATAAGCTGTGAGTTCAGTTAGTTGCTGAACAGTTTAAGTATATCATTAGTAGGAAAATGATCCCTTTTTATGAGGTGTCATTATTTCATAGGATACACTGCACATTTAGGAATGTGTACATCATATACTGAAATTATGTACAACCTCTAATGAAACACACATAAAACTGCAGTAGCTCTAGGAGCACCACTGCAGCTAAGTCTCTGACAGACTCTCCTTTATAAGCTTATAGTCTAATAATACAGAATTCCAAGATGGAATCTGAAAAAAACCCCACCAAACCAAATCCAAAGTGTTTGGAGGAGAAGGGCTACAATTTGAGTTCTCTTCATACAGAAGCACAGAATCAAAATGCCTATCCTTATTCTGTGGTACATTTTCTCATTAGAGGGTTAAAGATATATATTTAACTTTTTTTCCCTCCCTCCCCATTTTTTTTCCCAGTGAAACTCAGCAAATTTACTGCCTGCCATAAATAAAAGTCTCCTTGTCACTGCTTGCTTGGGAGAAGGAAGACCTTGTAGGTGAGTGTGACTATAATTCCCTTTAATGCCAAAAGCAAATGTTTCCACTTTTCACTAGATCACTAGAGAGAAACAATTGAATCAGTACAAAGAATATCTATGAATTTACCTCAATTAAAACACTGGTTAGAATGTGTGCATGAGTGTAAAAAAAATCAGTGCACATACTTTAAAATGGAATAGTTTGAATAATATTTTAGTTACACTCCTTTCTAAATGCATATTTCAATGATCAAAAGCAGGATGCTAAGTACATTAGCTAAGGTGGTGAAGGGGGGAGAAGGTTTAGGAGCTGCCTGCATGCCTATAGGAATAGATATTTCTCATTTTATGGGTCACTGAACACATAGTCCTGTTATTTTCAAAGATATGGCTCAAGTCACCTTAGCCAAATCCTATAGATGCTGCATCCTCTAGTGTCCAGCCAAAAGGTAATTCAGAATATAACCAAGTCCCTTGGAACAATGCTAGACAATCTGCTGAGAAAAGGGCACTGAAGAATAACTGGCAAGCACATTTTTATACAATGCCTTTAATAAATGCAACAGCTTCAGAAACATGTAACCTGAAAATTCTCTTGCATGCCTGATGTCACAACCAAGACTATTTCAGCTTTAGTACATTGGAGAAATTGTTCATGCCTACGTAAAGATTGCCCCATGGTGGTTCCAAGGTCAGGAATTTGCATGGAATTTGCATCAGTACTCAACAGTGCCTCTGGAAAAAGAGAAACTACTTTCTCCCTATTTTGTGATGATGCTCAATACTCAAAATATTTTTTTCCAAGTTAAATTTTCAAGTATAGATCACCTCTAGGAGCCAAAGAGATTTATAGTCTCCTGTTGCAGACAACACTGGTTAATTTGATAGGAAACCAAAGTGGGTATTTGTCTAACAAACTGCAAGGCTTCAAGTAAGAAGTTAGGCAGCAGAATCATCTTCCACCCATTCATATCTTCTTTCAAGAACCAGATTTTCTGTCTTTTACTCAGCCAGGCATCAGCCACCAAGGACAAAGGGCTCAATTAAGAAACCTCTTGAAGTCCAGTGGGGTAAAGAGAAGTGAGGGGAATGCTGAAGCTTTGGCTGCATCAGCTGAGTGGGGAGCAGTAGAGGTTACATCAGCTTTGCACAGAGAGAGCTTCTCTTAAAGCAAGCCCTTCATTGTGCATTTTCTGCAGTAGTTTACTAAAATCTGTCTCCCCAGATGAGTTATGAGTGAAATACTTTACATACTTCCTAATTAAAACCAGGACACAGTAGTGATCTACAAGTCTCTTAAAAATTGAGGGAGAAGAAGAGTCTTTACCCTTGTACATCATAAACCATTACATCATTTCCCACAATTAGGCAAATGTTATCACTCTTCCTCAGCAACAATCCTAATTTTAACCATTCATTCTTACAAAACACTCTAGAACAGAACCTTCAGATTTCCAAACATAAATTCCCACTTGTCTTGCCTATGTATAAGCTAAATTCAGAGACTTGAAATGGGAAGTGCTAGGTAAATAATTATATACCATCTAGGAAAGTATTTAAAGTGTTATATCAAGCCATGTTGTACTTGAATGTGAAGCTGCTTACAAGACTTAGAAGATTTCCAGAACCTAATACTGGAAGTCAGTGTTTTGTTCCAACTGTTTCTCTTTAGATTACAATACTTACACAGCACTCACCAGCAGGCAAAAATAAACTGTGCTTAAAGCTCTCCACAGCTTCTGAAGCAAGGAAAAGCATGTTTCTTATGTTATAAAAGGATAAAAAGAGCCTACATCAAACCAGTTCTAACTAAATAAAAGGGAGATGCTGGAAACAGCCCTAGGAGGACAGGCTGAGAGAGCTGGGTCTCTTCAGCCTGGACAAGAGGAGACTGAGAGGAGACCTCAGCAATGCTTAGAAATATGTGAAGGGTGAGTGTGAGGAGGAGAGAGCCAGGCTCTGCTCAATGGCATCCAATGGTAGGACAAGAGGCAATGGGAGCAAGTTGGACCACAGCAGGTTTAGTATTAACCTGAGGAAGAACTTGTTTGCAGTGCAGGTGCCAGAGCACTGGCCCAGGCTGCCCAGGAGGCTGTGGAGTCTCCTTGTCTGGAGCCATTGCAGAGCTGCCTGGACACATTGCTGTGTGAGCTGGTCTAGGTGCTCCTGCTCTGGCAGGGGGGTGGCACTAGATGATCTTTCTAGGTCCCTTCCAACCCCTGACATACTGGGATTCTGTGGAACTGTTAGTCCAGAGCAATCATCCTCTTCATGGCACTCAACAAGGTTCAACAAGGCAAGTGCCAAGTCCTGCACTTGGATCACAAGCCCAGTGCAGTGCTACAGGCTTGGGGCAGAGTGTGGCTAGGAAGCTGCTCAGTGGAGAATGATCTCAGAGTGCTGGTTGACAGCAGCTGAGGATGAGGCAGCAGTGTCCCAGGTGGTCAAGAAGGCCAGCAGCATCCTGGCTTGGATCAGAAACTGTGTGGCCATCAGAACTAGGGATTTGACTGTCCTCCTGTATGTGGCACTGGTGAGGCCACATAATGAACCCCGGGTTCAGTTTTGGGCCCCTCACTAGAACAAGGACATTGAGGTGCTGGAACATGTCCAGAGAAGGGCAAGGAAGCTGCTGAAGGGTCTAGAGCACAAGTG
The DNA here is from genome assembly GCA_013396975.1 of Bucco capensis. NCBI lineage: Eukaryota > Metazoa > Chordata > Aves > Piciformes > Bucconidae > Bucco > Bucco capensis. The sequence continues at coordinate 767,197 of VWZO01014063.1, forward strand.
TGGTGAGGAGCAGCTGAGAGAACTGGGTTTGTTTAGTCTGGAGTAGAGGAGGCTCAGGGGAAACCTTCTCACTTTCTACAACTCCCTGCAAGAAGATAGGAGTGAGGTGAGGGTTGGTCTCTTCACCCAGGTGACTTGAGACAGGACATGAGAAAATGGCTGCAAGTTGTGCCAGATTCAGGTTAGATATTAGGAAGAATTTAGTGTCCAAAAGAGTTCTCAACCCCTGGTGGAGTCACCATCCCTGGAGGGGTTCAAAAAATGCACAGGCATGGCACTTCATGACATGGTTCAGTGGAATGGGGATGTTAGGTTGATGGTTGCATTTGATGATCTTAGAGGTCTTTTCCAACCTAGAGGATTCTGTGATTACCTCCAAGGAAGGTCAGGAGGCTTCTGCATCAATTATGGTATACCCCCAGCTCAGTGCCCAAATGTCTGCTAGGCAGAAGAGGAGGCCTTCCTACAGCCCACAAAGTCAGATCATCATGCTCCTGAGCAGAGGTAACAATAAAAGCAGAAACTAATCCCTGGTCCATTGATTTCATAGGGGAAAGCCTCAGATTTTCCAATATCCCCAAATATTATTGCATGACCAATTCTGCCAAGTTTCAAACAGTGTAAGAAACTGGAGAGCCCAACAGGTAATTCACTCTCTAAAGCTGTTAATACTACAGATATTCTTGCAAGTTACATCACTGGTGACTGTCAGCCCCTAAGTGAACACTCAGGCTGTATTTCACAAGGAGAACAGACCCTGTGCCAGAATATGAAGCAAAGAATTCTCAAAAAAGCAATTGTGGACAAGCTGAAAACAGCCAAAAAATGTCAGGAGAAAAAGAAAAAAGCAAAGAAAAAATCCAAACATGTCTTAGACATTAATAAGCCAACAATGCCTCAAAGGTATCCCCTATCAAAAAAAGGATGCTGCCCTGCAAATCTAAAACCAGCTCTAGTATTTCACAGTGAAAATGAATACAACAGGTTGTATGCTATACAGCTTTAAGACAAATTTGTTTTCCATTTTCTGGCTAGTGGACAAAGCTATTTCTACACCCAAACATAAAATCCAACATTCTCTCTCCAAGTTTTTCCTACTCTTTTTCATTGTGGTCTACAAAGCACCCTGGAAAAACCCCAAAAGCAATGTTTGCCCTTGGTGCTCTACCTCATTCTGTTGTGCACTCTGCAATTCTTTAGGTGGTTTAAAAAAAAAGGAGAGGGAGAACAACTGTGAAATGCATTGTGCAGCCACAGATGACTTCATGCTAACCTCTGTTCCTGGGTTCCACCCTCGGGTCAAATGCCTGTGAGTCAGTGTCTAGCCCAGATGAATGATGTCATCCTCACACCACCTCTTGAGCAAGAAAATGTGCTGGAGCCTTTCATTGTCTGATCTTAAGAGACCCTGGCTTACTAAATGAAGTTCCCAAGATAAAAAAGAATGTGCCTGAGCTTAAAAAGACAGGAAATGAGCACATCACTCCAACACCTTGGAAAGCTGTTCTAAGAAAGAGAGGGTGATGGAGCTTATCCAGCCAAACTGACCAACAGGAAGCATGTGTTAAAAGCCAAAAAAAGATTTTCACACCTCACCCTCCACAAATCAACATACAAGGGCCAGAAGTAGCTCATCCATCCATTCAAATACAGGCAGAGGACCAAAAATAACATATAAAGAGGCAGTGATGGGATCTGCCTTTCAGGAATCACAGTATGTCAGGGGTTGGAAGGGCCCTAGAAAGATCATCTAGTGCAACCCCCCTGCCAGAGCAGGATCACCTAGACCAGCTCACACAGCAATGTGTCCAGGCAGCTCTGCAATGGCTCCAGACAAGGAGACTCCACAGGCTCCTGGGCAGCCTGGGCCAGTGCTCTGGCACCTGCACTGCAAACAAGTTCCTCCTCATGTTAATACTAAACCTCCTGTGGTCCAACTTGCTCCCATTCCCTCTTGTCCTACCATTGGATGCCATTGAGCAGAGCCTGGCTCTCTCCTCCTCACACTCACCCTTAACATATTTATAAACATTCCTGATGTCTCNGTCAAGCAATGAGAAATTAGATATGCAAGATCAACCAGAGCTCCACACAGCACACTTGTGGACACTTCAGGAGAGAGCTCCATACTGGTTTGATACACTGCAATGTAAAAATAAACTATTCTTTGCTCCAAAGAAGCTTTAAGAGAACCTTCATATGCAGAAGAATTACTGCCTCTGAAACCACAAACTAATCAATCACTTCCTTTTTAAACACAGGAAAGCAGTGAAGCAAGGAAGAAGTGGCACAAGTAAGGATGCAATCAAATCTATTCCTGGATGAAGGATGTATAAAATGGCCCAGGAAAGGTTTTAAGGTGATGTTAGGTGGAACTTGATGTGACTTTAAACATGTTCCACAGTGTCTTCTGGTTGTGAAAGCTCCTCTGTACGAGAGCCAGTACAAAACATTCTGCAGATCTGATGAAAAGCATCCTAGCTGTCACAGGGGAAGATGCACCAAGCAAAGGCAGGAAGGAGAGCCTTTGTATCAGGACTTTACAAAGCCTGACTGAGACTACAGAAGCATGGATCTAAGAGAGTTCTTATTGTTCAATCCAAGCTGATCCAGCTCCACATGGAAAGAAATAGCAACTGTCAGCTGCTTCCTGCACAGTTGTGGTAGTAGGACACAATTCCTATTTTTTCCTTAAATGTCAAAATCTGATGTTATTTCCACACTGTTCTGTTAAATACTATGGCAGTTTGTGCAGGTACTGACAGGCTGGTGTCTCCATGAGGCTCTAGCTATCAATGTAACATTGGGCACGGATACTGTTAGGATGCTTGCTCCCTCTGCTACAAGAAATACTTTTGTCTTTTACTCTATGTCTGCTTTCTGAAAACAAACAAACCCCCAAAGAGAGCAACATTCAGACAAAGCATCTTTCAGAGGAATTCCAGTAGGAGTGAAAAACGTATAACTAGGAATATAAAGTATCAAATTCCATTTCTGCTTGACAATGTTGGCAGCTAATAAATTCAAATATATACATTCATAAAGGTCTGCCCTTATTTACATTTCATTTTCTTTTTTCTCCAGCTGCCATTTGTTTGGCATATAGAAAACAATCCTCTTCTTTGGACTTAGATTCCACTGTAACAATGCCCTTTCTTGGGAGTCCTCCCTCTCACCCTACACCCACAAATCACAACACAAAGCTGCTCAAAAATCAGGCTCCACTTGAGCCAACACAAGCCTGTTGGCTTTGGTGTTTGCTCATTCTTGTCTCTATTCATACTAGGTTTTTTCCCCTCCAAAACTCCATCAATTGTTTCAAAGAAGAAAATCCAGATAATTTGCCTGGATTTGCAGCTTTCCCTTCCCACTGCCATGACAATTCTTGTCCCTCATTCCCCCATCTAGGTCTGTAGCTATGTGGTGTTTCTCTGCTTCTACTGGTGTCTGGTTCTAGTGGTGTCCCTCAGGGCTCTGTGCTGGGGCCTGGACTGTTTAATATTTGTATAAACTCTATTGACAGCAGCATTGAGTGCACTATCAGCAAGTGTGCAGATGACACCAAGCTCTGGGGTGCTGGGGATAAGTTGGAGGGGCAGGATGTCATCCAGAAGGACCTGGACAAGCTGGACAGGTGGGCTCAGAGGAACCTCAGGAGCTTCAAGACCAAGGGCAGGGTCCTGCCCCTGGGTCAGAACAATCCCCACTATCAATCCAGGCTGGGGATGAGATGATAGAGAGCAGCCCTGCAGAAAAGGCCTTGGGGTGCTGGTGGCTGAGAAGCTGAACATGAGCAAACAGTGCACGCTGGCAGCCCAGAAGCACAATGGCATCCTGGGCTGCAGCAAGAGAAGCGTGGCCAGCAGAGCCAGAGAGGTGATTCTGCCACTGCACTCTGCTCTGCTCACACCTCCTCTGCAATACTGGGTCCAGTTCTGGAGCCCTCAACACACAAAGGCCATGGAGCTGATGGAGCAGGTGCAGAGGAGGCCACGAGAATGCTCAGGGGCTGGAACACCTCTGCTCTGAGGACAGGCTGAGGGAGCTGGGATTGTTCAGCCTGGAGAAGAGAAGGCTTCAGGGGACCTACTAGTGACCTTCCAGGACCTAAAGGGAACTTCCAAGAAGGCTGCAGAGGGCCTGTTTGCAAAGGCCTGCAGTGAAAGGACAAGGGGCAATGGTTTGAAATTGGAGAAGAGTAGATTTAAACTGGACATTAGGAAGAAGTTCCTCACCACAAGGGTGGTGGAACACTGGCCCAGGTTGCCCAGGGAGGTGGTTGAGTTCCCATCCCTGGAGGCATTGCAGGTGAGGCTTGCCAGGGCTCTGGGCAAGCTGCTCTAGTTGGGGATGTCCCTGGCCACTGCAGGGGGGTTGGACTAGATGAGCTCCAGAGGTCCCTTCCAACCCAAACCATTCCAGGATTCTATGATTCTATTGCTGCTTCTATAGCAGTTAGCTACAGCCTGGCATTCTGACCCTAGGTCTGAGCTTGTGTCTTCTATGCTATGCTAAATGCCCTCCCTCATCTTTCAAAGAAGTTAGTATTTATGTAGACCTTGATTTTCACATCCTAGTCCTCCATAAGCTTTGGTAGCAACCGAAATCCTAGGCTGTGATAGCTACCAGAATCTCTTGTGCATCTCCCAACTGAAGGTTTCTACCAATCCATAAGGATAATTTCCCTCCTTCTGTCTGCAGAGTCTGTTTTGAAAGATATGCTGTACTAATAAATTTGATTTTCTGGGATGATTTTGGTACTGGTAAGAAAGCTGAAAAGCAAGAGGCTTGTGCAGTCTGGCTCCAAGAGGATGGTTTAGCCTGTGATATCTCCTATCTTAGTGCACCTCACAGATGAGCTGCAGAATACAGTTAGCAGTTCCAGTGGTCAGCTTTTTTTTTAACTGTAAGCTTCAGATGACAGGCAGGCTGAAAAATTCCACTTGCTTTTTCTGCACCTTGGTATAGAACTGAACTTTGCAAGCCCTGAAAAATGTTAATGGACACTTCTGACCTAATAGGAAGCCAGAAATTGTAATGCTGGTTCAGAGGCAGGCAGGGATGTATAAATAAGACTATTGTTTCTACAGAATAAAGCTTAAATATTGTTATATAGTAGTTAAAGTAGAGAATAATAGTCTATTGTTTCTATGAATAGCTTCTCCCAAGCACCAATCAACACCTTATCGTTAACATTAATCACTGGATATCTTCTCCAAGATCAAACAAACACTTCTTGAGAGTTCAAACTGACTTCAGAGAAGTTTCAGTGTAATATGAGATTACATCTAAATAGTGGTAACTACATCCTTACTCAGTGAATCTTATTTTAGTGAATAATTGTTACATAAAACTATTTGAAAAGGTAAGTAAATGTGAAAAAAATATTCCAGCAAGCAAAAGTCTACATTAAGCCAAGTATCTTTGGTTCTGCTCTTCATGCCTGGTAAATGGAACCATAATCCCTTTTCCATATTAATGTCTACAATTGCTCTGATTAGCAGTAACTGCAGCTAACTATATTATTTTATCAATATACCAAGTTACTTCACTTTACCATACTAGTAAATATGTTTTAATCTTCTCTTGTTGTTAGCAGTGAGCAGGATTTTACTTTTAGAAAGAGGGATGTGGCTGGATCAAACTGATCTGCAAGGTAGCCAGGCCCAGATGCTTCCAAGAAATAAATCCCATTTCCAGACAGTTTTGACAAAGCATTTCCCAAGAGCTCATATGCTCCAAGGCTCAACAGCTGTCTGCAAATTGGGATTCCTTAAAGCATCAGTGCTTATACTCCTGGGATTTTTAGAATTATTGATTCTGCAATTCCAAGTTCTTTCTATTGATAAACAATTCCCATTCAGCTCTTCCAGATGCTCCACTCTTCAGGAAGAAGTGTCAGTTGCCTCCTGCAGCTAACCCAAATCAGTGCTTATAACCAGACTAACCCATCAAATGCCTCATGTGGTTGAAACAGTGAACAAGGGCACTTGAAGCTCTGAAGCTTTCTCACTGGCTTCATCTTCATCATCATCATCCCTACACCACAGCACACTCCTCTGCCAAGAGTTTAGTACACTGGTTTTCTTTTTTGAACCCTCATTCTCCAACCTTAGAAACTTTTTTTCCCCATCTATTACCTGTTATCCCATAAAAGTGAGCATACAGACATTAACACTCCTGCTTCCCTCTGAGTCTGGACTGGGGAGCCTTGGGTTTTTACCAGTATGTTTGGATGGAACTGTTTGCCTCAGCCAGTAACTAAACCCAGCAAGATTTTAAGTAAAGAACCTCATTCAGAAAACATCATATCCTCCAGCTCCCATGATGGCAATGAAGCCTTTATGTTTGTTTTCATTCCTCCCCAACAGCTGAGAAGAAATATTTTGCTCTGAAAGTTCACAGAAACTAACCTATCTTGCTGCTAGTGAAGTTCAGAACTGCCTGGCAGTGAATCCATCAGGACACACCTTGCATGCAAACATGCTTGGCTCTTTGTGCCATGAACAAACACAACTTCATAGAATCATGGAGATGTTGCAGTTGGAAAAGACTTCTAGGATCATCAGGTCCAACCATCAACCAAAAACCCTCAGGCCACTAAACCATGTCACATTCCTTGAGCCCCTCCAGGGATGGTGATTCCACCACTGCCCTGGGCAGCCTGGGCCCATGTCTAACTGCTCTTTCAGTGAAGAATTTTTTCCTGACATCCAACCCAAACCTCCCCTGGCCCAACTTGAGGCACTTCCTCTTGTCCTCTAGATGTAATAATTTGAGGTAATCAGCTCCTTTTCACTCATTCTCATCAGGCTTCCCTAAATTGTGAGGAACAAGCTACTAGAGATACACAGCATGGAAGGCTAGCAGGACTAGAACCTTACAGAAGGAACACCTGGTCCAAAGGAATCATTTAAGGTGATACTTTTAAGTTGAAACACTGACATTTAGCTCTGCCTCTGCTGAAAACAACCTCTGATGCTTCTAAAGCTTGTAAGCTGCCAAAACCTCAAGTAATTCATCACCCAACAATAAGACATTAGGTCTGCATGTGGGAAGGAACAAGCCCATGGATCAGTACAGACTGGGAACTGATGTGTTGGAGAACAGCCCTGGGGAAAAAGCTCTAGGAGTGCTGGTGGCTAGGAGGATGCCCATGAGGCAGCAATGTGCCCTTGTGGCCAAGAGGCCAATGGCATCCTAGGATGCATTAAGAGGAGCGTGGCCAGCAGAGCCAGAGAGGTTCTTCTCCCCTCTCCTGTGCCCTGGGGAGGCCTCCCCTGGAATGCTGTGTCCAGTTGTGGGCCCCTCAGCTCCAGAAGGATAGGGAGCTGCTGGAGAGAGTCCAGCACAGGGCCAGCAAGATCCTGAAAGGAGTGGAGCATGTGCCCTAGGAGGACAGGCTGAGAGAGCTGGGTCTCTTCAGCCTGGACAAGAGGAGACTGAGAGGAGACCTCAGCAATGCTTAGAAATATGTTAAGGGTGAGTGCCAGGAGGAGAGAGCCAGGCTCTGCTCAATGGCATCCAATGGTAGGACAAGAAGGAATGGGAGCAAGTTGGACCACAGCAGGTTTAGTATTAACATGAGGAAGAACTTGTTTGCAGTTCAGGTGCCAGAGCACTGGCCCAGGCTGCCCAGGAGGCTGTGGAGTCTCCTTGTCTGGAGCCATTGCAGAGCTGCCTGGACACATTGCTGTGTGAGCTGGTCTAGGTGCTCCTGCTCTGGCAGGGGGGTTGCACTAGATGATCTTTCTAGGGCCCTTCCAACCCCTGACATTCTGTGATACTGTGGTAGCCTAGTGCCTTTTCCCACACATCAGAGCAGGAGCTTAACCAGCATGGGATTTAGATGCAAGCACAGAGGCATGCAGTACCTTTTCAGGCACTTCTACAGCATCCAAGACACATGCACAGGCTTGGCAGATATGACATCAGACCCCTGCCCTTCTGGAGAGCTAGCTGTAGATCAGGCAAGATAAATTAGGTCACCCAAAATGGCATTAGGTGAATCTCTCCCAGTAGAGTCACCTTCTACAAAGCCACCAAGAAGGCTATTCAATTCTCTGAAGTGTAGCCCCTGATTTGGATTTTCCATGAGGATGACTGGCTACTGCTCATAGAAAGCTTCCTGCACCTATTTGTTTTGGAAGTATTTTGTCAATGTCTGAAAGGTTAATCCCTGCATATAGAATCACAGAATCAAACAATTCTTGCAGTTGGGAAAGACCTTTCAGATGGAGTCCAACCACTAACCCAGCACAGTAAGGTCCACCACTAACCCATGTCCCTCAGCACCACATCTATGCAGCTTTTCAATCCCTGCAGGGATGGTGACTCCAGCACTGCCCTGGGCAGCCTGGGCCAGGCCTTGACAACCCTTGCTGTGAAGAAACTTTCATACAACCTAAACCTGCCCTGGCACAACTTGAGACCATTTCCTCTTGTCCTATCACTTGTTCCTTGGGAGAAGAGTCTGACCCATCTGAAGGGCAGCTTGCTGTAACTCTACACTCCTTGCTATTTTCTATAGGGACTCTGTTCAATAACAGTTCTTTTTAAAGTACAGAGTCTTGAGTTTATACAAGTAGATGGACTTACCACTTGCCTAAAGTGGGAGGCATATAAATTTCCCTCTGTTCTGGAGTCTCTGTTGAGGTGTGACTAGACTATTCAAGATCTCTGACCAGAAAAGAAGGTTTATGGTCAAAACTGTGAAGGTAAGAGGCTGTGTTGCTTGCAGGCTTGCTGCAGGCTCCTATAACTTTAAACTCCCACAAGGGTGGTGGAACACTGGCCCAGGTTGCCCAGGGAGGTGGTTGAGTTGCCATCCCTGGAGGCATTGCAGGGGGGGCTTGCCAGGGCTCTGGGCAAGCTGCTCTAGTTGGGGATGTCCCTGCCCACTGCAGAGGGGTTGGACTAGATGACCTCCAGAGGTCCCTTCCAACCCAAACCATTCTAGGATTCTATGACTGCATGAGCCTGTCAAAGCTTCATTTACCAACCTTACCTAAATTTTCTGCTACTCTCTGGCCACTCAAGTTAGTTTTGTCCTGTTCTCTGTTAAAGAGTTACACCAATTTTGCACCTATGGTTATTCTTGGGTTGAAATAATTTCATAGCAAACAATTCTTATCAGAAATATTAGTCCAAGAATAAAGCCACACATCACATAGACATCACTTGCATCTATTGGAATACCAATTTGTGGGAGGAAAAAAACAAGTCCTCTTAATAAAACAAATTCCAAGTGTTTTTAAATGTGTTGGCTATTCCCCATTTTGCATGAATAAACTAAACCTTGGAAAATTGCTTTCCTGCTATTTGACATTGTGTCTCTTAAATAGGAGACAGATTGGGACAGACAGGACTGTATGACAATCCATTTGCACACAACACTAATCACACTTGACATGTTTGTTTAGAGAGCTACTTATATACTTCAGAGCTTGGATACACCCATTTTCTCAAGTCTTAAGAATAATTATTTATCCATGGTACCAGAGCTATCTGTGTGAAGGAGCTGCCTGACCTGGTAAAATACAGATAGATTTTGCTCCTCTATATTTGCTCCAAGCCAGGCTACTCAGTGCTAGAATGCTTGGACTGGGGACATAGCCTTTCATATCCTTTTAGTTACACAAGCAGGAGTTTCTATTTCCTTGTTGATCCTCAATGAAAGGGTGAGCAGTCAAGTCAAGCATTGGGCAATGCAGCAGATGTGCACAAAGCACCCATCTGACAATGGCCAGGGTTCCCACTGAGACTTTTGAGGAGAGAATAATTGTACTTTCTTTTGGCATGAACCAAGGCTACAGAATCACATTTACGTGTGCAAGCCTTTGCCCTCTCAACATGTGTTCTCAGCTGCATGGCAGTAACTGGTGAAGCTCAGTTTGATTTTTCAGTCCTAAAAGCAAAGAGTGATGGTAGGAATGTGGCAGAGAGTAACCTTTTCATAGACAGCATTTCCTCTGCCTCCAACTACACTTAGGTTTTAGTAATTAGGGCCTGCAGGGAAAAGTCATTTAGAACTCCCACTCAGTAATAATCAAGCTCAGCTCTGTGAAAACCCAGAAAGAAAATAAAGAAAAAACCTGGTATTGTATAGAATTACTTTTTTTTTTTTTTTTTTACTCTTATCATTTTCCTAAAACCTCTCAAATTGACATAAAAGTTCAGTGTTTAGTTTCAGGCTATGTGCTGTTTTCATATAATGACTCCTATGGGGTTTTTGATGTTATTTCCCTTTCTGCATCTCAATTCTTTCTAAGCATAAAGGACTCTCAATCTAATCTTCCATCTGTTACATTGTCTGTCCTCTTTTCCCCTTCCATTTTTCCCCTCCTTGATCTAACAGGATTTGGCCTCTGCTCACTACTAAACTGATGCTACTTCATACTTCAGCCTTTCTTCTGCACAAAACTCCTTCCTCCCTTTCTCTCTAGGTGACATTCTATTCCTTGATGTCAAAGGGCTGCTCACAGAAGCTGCAGCTGTTTTCAGCTCACTTGAAAAGGATGTGACTTGCAGGGACATTTAAACCATTAGGAGAGTGTTTAGACTAAAACCCCCAACAAAGTAAGTTTAGTGGAACCTTTGCTTTGCCTTTTATACTGTTATTTGAAGAGCTCCCTCTGGCTCTAGACATGATCATACCAGCTCCATTCCTCCACATGGACCCAAGCCTGGCACAGCACTGCCACCACCACAGGCATGTGGATGTTTCACCCTTCACCCCCTCAGCACTCTGTAAGCTCTTTCTAGGTACAAAGGCAGCAAACAGTACCTTGCTGGGCTGAAACTAGCCCAATGCAGCTTCTCTCCCAGCACCAGACCTTATGGATCACAACATTAACTGAACATCCTCCCAGATCATCTCTTGCCAAAGCTGCAATAGGTCAAGTGCAAATCACTTGGCACTTGCAAGTCCAGGTACTACATTTTGGTCTCAGATGGAAAAGCAGGAGCAGAAGCAATAGGCAGACAAACCTGCTACTACCTGATTAGTCACATAATTGGGAACTGTGGGGGGAAAGAGATGGATCAGCCAAATCCCAACTGCACAGAATAATGTGTTGCCATGAACAGTCCAGAAGCTCTGACACAGATTCACATGGCTAAAAGTATCCTCACATCTGTAAGATGCTTTAAGAGGGGAAAACGAGAGAGACAAACAGAAAGACAGCAATAACCCTCAAAACTCTCAGCTACCAAAATGCTTCTAGTGATTTCTCTGCTTTGCCCAAAATTGCCAGGCAGGGTGTTATGAAGCTGGTACATTTATAAACTCAGGCAATGAATGAAAAAGCTCAAATGCCAGTTAGATACACCATGTATTTAAGAAAAAAAACAACTCACAAAGACAGGGAAACCAAAGCTGATGGAAGCTGAACTGAAGTTGAATTAAGAGTGAACTCAAAGCTTCACAGCATGTGATGGTTTATTAGCAGCCTGAAGACAAAGGCCACAAAGCAGTTTTACTCCCTTAGAGAGAGGAGCCCTATTATGGAGCCTTTCAACTCCCCAAGAATTGCCTTTTAACTCTCCCTCCACAGTAGGACAAACAGGGGAAAGAAATTAGTCTTGGATGATGTTAGCTGTTTTGTAACTTGTAGTGCTAGTCCCACTGGAGCTCTGCTGACTCCTGTCAGATTTATCCTCTTGACATTCAAAATGGATTAACCTAGGGTATCTTTTTATAAATAAAAACAAAACCAAACCCACAGCATTTTCGGCCTCTGAAAAATAGGGGGTTTAAGTTAGAAGGCCAAATGATATTTCCTGACTTTAGTATTAATCTCTCCTTGATTACTACTAAAGGAAATCTGTATGCTAACACAGAATCTGCACAATCAACTCTGCCATGCTGTCACCTATCTGCAGTGTGAAATCATCAAAATATCCCCAACCCCCTTGTGCTTCCAGAGATCTCTCAGTCACTGAGCCTGAAGCACACTCTGCAGCAAAATGCTTTCCATACACTAGTGTGCTCTTAGCAAGAGAGAAAGCTATTCATTTTCAAAGAATTTCAGAAGAACTCAGACAAATTACTCAGCTCTCTGGTGCTGCTTACTAAAGAAAATTTTCTTTAGATGTGTCCAAATTCTGTCCTCCTGGAAACATCTCATCCTGAGGTCTTTTGCTCTAATGACTAACATACAGCTGAGCCATCTGGCCTGTCCTCTCTTATTATTTTGTTACTGCAGGACTGTATGAAAAAAATCCCAACAACATGCTAACTTAAGCATCAGTTCAGAGCAAAAGTAATATCTATTTATCTCTCTGCTCCTGGGAGAAATGGATATGCCTTAAAAAAGAGTGCAACTTGGGAGTGTATTTGCTTCATTTAGGCAGGTAGAGCTCAAAGTAGAGTTTGGCCCACACCATATGGAAATATTACATTTATTGTTGTGGAAAATAAAGCTGCATATCAGAGGGAAAAGAAAATCCACATGACTTATGGTAGACTCCAGTGCCACATAATGATCACATAAAGTACTGGAATCTGCTCTCACAATCCAATCCAATCCAATCATCTTATGCCACTGGTGATGGGCTGGAATGCCCCACATGAGGTGCCACATTGCTTTATCATAGCATCCTAGACTGGTTTGGGTTGGAAGGGACCTCTGGAGCTCATCTAGTCCAACCCCCCTGCAGTGGCCAGGGACATCCCCAACTAGAGCAGCTTGCCCAGAGCCCTGGCAAGCCTCACCTGCAATGCCTCCAGGGATGGCAACTCAACCACCTCCCTGGGCAACCTGGGCCAGTGTTCCATCACCCTCGTGGGGAGGAACTTCTTTCTAATGTCCAGTTTAAATCTACTCCTCTCCAATTTCAAACCATTGCCCCTTGTCCTTTCACTGCAGGCCTTTGCAAACAGGCCCTCTGCAGCCTGCTTGGCAGTTCCCTTTAGGTACTGGAAGGTCACTAGTAGGTCCCCCCGAAGTCTTCTCTTCTCCAGGCCTCTAGTATAACACATTGATCATCTGTAGGGTACCAACTAACCATCTTCAAACAACTAGCTTTTCTGCATTGTCACAATAGATTCTCATGGGGTTGACATGGTGAAAAAATAACCTGATAGCATAAAAAGCCTTCAGAGGCAGAGCTATCTGATCAACTCTCCAAGTCTATCCATGCTCCTGTTCTTCCAGCATCTGCAAATGACAACTGTGAAAATGGTCAACATGCATTTTTCCATGTGCTTAGCAGCTATTGGATTCATACAACTAAACCACTGCACAGTGCCCTAAATATCTAAGGTAGCAGGGTAAGGTAGCAAGACAACAGTATCTTTCTTATTCAAAAGAAGAGCATAAACTAAGCTCTGAGCAAATATAGAGTGGATTTATATTTTAATAAGGAATGGCCATTATTTCAAACATTCAAATTTGAAGTGTCTCTTGCAAGAGAAATCTTGAATCATTATACTTACAGCTACAGGTGCTCTAGCCTGAGGGTCTTGTCAGTAGTCTTAGAAGAAGGATTGATGAAAACCAGAAATTGAAACACAGAAAAATGTGAATGAGAGAAGAATGGAGAAAAAGAAATGTGCACTGGCAAGTGTTGTTCCACATGTAAACAGTGTTGTGCTAAGGGAAGAACTCCTCATCACAACCATGCCTATGAAAAATAGTATGAGTAAGCAAAAATTATTACACACTCAGAGTAAAGAAAAGCTTCCTATGGTTTTTCTATAAATGGATGTGCATCCCTACACACATCCCCAGACAAATGGGGCTGTCAGGCAACATTTCTTCCAAGACAGAGGTGCTCCTTCCTGAATCTTCAAAGCACATGTTGCAAGTGTATTGAACCTGTGAGGATTTGGGTCAAGAATGCACACTAGCAAGGACTCCTCCAAGGGCTCTGGCATGGTAAAGTGTACAGGTTAAAAAAAGTCATCCATTCAGGGTTCCACAGCTGGCCCCACACCTCCTGGCTAGTGCTAGCAGGACATGACATTTGTTTTCCAAGAGCATCTCCTCTTAGTGTCTGATTTGCTGTCCCTGGCAATGGATCTGTTCACACAGTTGTATTCCAGCCACCCCACAAAATAACAAGCATCAGCCTTGCTGATTTGAAGCCCTATTTGTGCATTAACAATTCCTGTTCAGCCTGACACAGTTCACACCAACATTTGTGCATTACTTTGCTGAAAGGTTTTCACATGCATCCACTCTGTTAGCTCAGAGCACACAGAATAATCTTGCCAAGAGTCTCTGCTGCACAGCTATGCATGTACTTCATGTTTTGGTCAGGACTCATTATACCAAGTGTAGCTAAACACTGAAAACTCTGCTATTCATTTGGTCATGTACAAAACCACCCTCCAAATCATCTGTGTGAGAAGTGGGGAGCTTTTAAACTGGATTTCAGTTCTTAAAACGTGAAGTCTTCCATCTTTATGACTTACTATAATTGCTTCTCTCTTCAAACTGGTGATTTTGTCTAGTAATGTAGCAGTGGAACTGATCAGTTAAATGAAGCATGAACTGCAGCCTGCAGAGAGCTGGATTAAAAACTGCTGAGTTTTCAACATGATCCTTAATCAGAGAGGGTTTCTTTTAGAGGAAAGAAAATGTAAAACATAGGGGGCAGGGAGAGAAGGAGTAAAGGTGGGAAAAGAGTGTTCCTTTTGAAAACAGCAATGTGTTTTAATTTTTCTGTAATACATAAACCCACAGCACCACAATTCATAAACATGTACTTCCATCAATAACTATTAAAGACTACAGTCACAGCTTCATTTTGGCTTTTTTCTATGTTCAGACTGTGCCTTGTCACACAGGCTGCCTACAAGACTTATGCAAGAAAAATCCTTTAAAAGCAGTGGTGGCTGTAGCCTGGTTTCATCCCTTCTAGCTCTAGTCATCATAGACATTCACCATGCACATTCACAGACAACCCCAAGATGCTAAACTCCCAACGTGTAGTTTAGTTTTGCATTGCCTGGAATGAATGACCTTAAAGGATCAGGAGACATCTGTAAACTGTGTCTTTTGCGCAGATGAATAAAGTCCATTTCTTGACTAGCTGGCAGAGTGAAAAGAACGGGACAAGGAATGAAATGAAGGGGAAAAAAGAGAGAGGAAACTGTCACGTTGCTTGCCTGCAAGTGCTGCCAAATGGACATAGTTGGAGAGCAAGCCATTTCCCCAGTTAATGCTGGGGCCATTTGCACTACTCCTGAGCTCCTTTTGCTTTTTGTTAATCCTGTGCCTTGCAAGGTTCATTAACCCTGTTTACACAGAGAGGCTGGGTCAGTCTGACATGCTAACAAAATGCACCTAGAGCTGCACACACACATGGAGACTTCAGTTTCTACTGAACAAACTTTCCAACTGAAGAAAAAACCCAAAACAACTGGAATGTATGTGGATTTTCTTCCCCTACTTCATCTAATAAAAAAAAAAATGTAGTACTTACTTTTACAGCGAGAACTAAGCAGGAAGCATGAACCCATTTCTCACCAATTTTTGGTCCTTTCCTTCTCTGAGGTTTTAGAGAAGCAGCATGTTACTCCAACAGAATGGCAGCTAGACATGGCCCAGAACACTGCCTCATCCACCCTGGGAGCACAGAGGTCCAAAAGACCAGTGCAACCCCAAAACAAACACTGAACTGCAATTTGCTGGTTTAGCAGGGGCAGAAATGCCTCTAAACCAGTACTGGTATCTGGATCAATGAAAAACAATGTTTTGAACATCTCTCATTTAATACAAGTATGTGAAAGCCTGGCTAGATCTACCAGCTTGTCTGCAGCATCCTGTGAGACTTTCTGGCAACAGCCAAAGCCCAGCCTGCACTAGGGCTGCTGTGATCAATACACACTTGAAAGAGGTATAAATGAGAGACTTTCTGACATAAGCCTGTTGGCTTTGTTAACCAAAATTCCACCTTTATGAGACTTGCAGGCTCCTTCATGTGGGGGAATAACCTTACCACAATTTTAAACAACTTGGAGGCTGTTGAACATGAGCTAGGGATCAGAGGCACTGCAGCCCAACACTGTACATACTCAGTGTGCCATGAAAAGTAACATGTGGGTTTTTTGGAAGCCACTTCCCCACTGCTGATTCAACAGTTCATGGTGACACAGTAATATACAGAATAGAAGAACTGTGTCTAAACACTAGCACAGCAATAATCTTCCTGTTTATTCATCAAGTGTCTTATGCTGGATTATCTCAGCTCAGCAAGGAGCCTATTGGTAGTCTGCAATAAGGTATTTGGAGAATCTACAGGAATCCCATTTATTGGGAGTGTGCAATAAGGTATTTGGAGAATCTACAGGAATCCCACTTATGACTTTTCAGTAATGCTGACTCTGTGTCTTGGTCTTGCCAGAGTTCCTGTGAATTTCTAGGAGGAAAACTGCAGTCACATTCTTAGCTCCATTATGATAAAGAGAGAAAAGACTAGGAAACTGATAGACAAATCAGGTACCATTTGGGTCCACATTAGCCTTGCTGTAATTAAGTCAGCTATGAGCTCATGGCAGGGTTATTTCTTAACGTTGGTGTTCAGGAGAAAGGCTAACATTGAAGGCTCCTTTGGCTGCCTTGGGTTAAGAATGTGATTCATGTGAGTGGGAGAAAACAACGCAACAGAAATCTGCATTTTTGTGTGCCCACAGAAAAGAGAGGAGATTTGTATACCAGACAAAGAAACCCAAAAAATAGAGCATACATCTTCTGTTGACTTACACTGTTAGGAAGTTTGCTACAGGAAGCAATAGCTTGTCCCAATGTCACCAGCACCATTAGTACAACACCAAGTTCATGCTGAGTAATGATGTGCCACATGCATTTGGTGCTTGTTTAAACATCTCTCCATCATCTAAATTGTGCACATTTGTTCCACTGCTCTGAATCTACAACAGTATACCATGCTGTGTATTTACACTTGTGAAGACAAAACTGACCCAGAATGGGGCTTTTTACATAAAATAAAACATAGCTCAACTTCTTACCAACGTCTATAGCAAACTTTTCATTCTGCACAGAAAATCTCTTTAGAGAGAAATTCTGAGTATTTTGTTACTGAGGCTCATTCCTTTCTAAGAAGAACAGATAATCTGGTGTCCTCTCAAAACATGTGGTTTAAATTCTGACTTTTCCCCTGTAATCCCTTTTTTCAAGGCAATGACACACCTCTTCCAATAGCCAAGCTGAACACAGTGTGCTAGGAGCTGTGCAGGTTTCCACTGGGAACTGACACAAGTGAACTGGATAAATGCACTGAGATACAGTCTGGAGTTAAGTAGAATGTAAGCAGAGTTTCACTGGCTTGAAACTCCTGATTACAATGAATTTCCATGTACCTAGTTATTACAGGGAAGAAATCCCCTCATTATAAAACCCAAGTTTTCACTGTAAGGCAAACAGTATCATTTACAATATTATTCTGTCACTGATGAAACTTAGCATTCCTTGTCTGAATTTTTAAATACAACCAGATGCAGAACTGATAGGAAAAAAAACCCCTTAAAGCAATAATCATCTGTCTCAGGCCACTTCTTAGTAAAGATACTCTAGAACTGTTCAGACTAGTCTCTCTCTTTGAGTTGCTGTATTGAAAACTGCTATTTTGCTGTAAATTTTTCTTGTTTTAAATCATATTACATATTACGTGGGGGGGGGGAAGACATGCTTTATCTAGCCTACAACTTCCAAGAGCAGCTGGGACTTAGATGTTTTTTTCCAAACAATACTTTTGATAAAAATATTTCATCATGGCTAGGCTTTGCGAATGAAGATCGGGTAAAAATATTTAGATTGACCCTTAATAACACAGGAAACTAAGTCATGTTTTTAGAAATGACATAAGAACTTGCTAGATTAAAGGACTGTCCACAGATGGAATTATTTAGTAATCACTGTGCAAGGACAGCTATTCCTGAATAACTCCATGTGGAGACACACTTATTCCAGAGTAAGGTTGCCTTATTTCTGTTGAATTTAGCCCATGGCAGTGTGTTAAGCTAAACAGAAACAAGAGTGTCAGCACATGGAGTTACTCAAGATTTGCTGTTCCATGTGCAGACAAGTGCCTGGAAAACGGAAGATCAGCTCTGTTATCCCTGACCACAGGATCTTTAGTATCACAACTAACACAAGGCTCTTGCTGGTATAGGTACTGCTGCTCACTCATGCACTCAGAAGCTGCAAAGCACATAGTGCCTGTTCTCTTTCCTTTGGCATTATGGCTCACACTTCATGTTCACTCACAGCTTGGGTGAGACAGCCCTGCAAACCTGACTTCACAGTGGGACCACTATAGGCATTTTGTTTTCTCCTGCTCATGAATTGTGAGACCCCTTCTTTCTTTGCTTCAAGCTCTCCAGCCCTTATGATGAATACAGCATGATTAATTACTTCAAGCTCCTTTCCATGAGTGAAGAGAAATACTTCAGAAATATCAATACATTTAAGCTTCTAAACACTCCAGGCAGCTGACTGCTATGGCAACACTCACTTTGCAGATCAAACCTAGAAAGGCAGTGTGATTATGGCCAAGAACATCAACTAACTTTATGTGTGTAAAAGCTGGATTGTTCAAGATCATAGAATCCTAGACTGGTTTGGGTTGGAAGGGACCTCTGGAGCTCATCTAGTCCAAACCCCCTGCAGTGGCCAGGGACATCCCCAACTAGAGCAGCTTGCCCAGAGCCCTGGCAAGCCTCACCTGGAATGCCTCCAGGGATGGCAACTCAACCACCTCCCTGGGCAACCTGGGCCAGTGTTCCACCACCCTTGTGGGGAGCAACTTCTTTCTAATGTCCAGTTTAAATCTACTCTTCTTCAATTTAAAACCATTGCCCCTTGTCCTTTCACTGCAGGCCTTTGCAAACAGGCCCTCTGCAGCCTGCTTGGAAGTTCCCTTTAGGTACTGGAAAGTCACTAGTAGGTCCCCTGAAGCCTTCTCTTCTCCAGGCTGAACAATCCCAGCTCCCTCAGCCTGTCCTCAGAGCAGAGGTGTTGGTCCAGTTTAAATCTACTCTTCTTCAATTTAAAACCATTGCCCCTTGTCCTTTCACTGCAGGCCTTTGCAAACAGGCCCTCTGCAGCCTGCTTGGAAGTTCCCTTTAGGTCCTGGAAAGTCACTAGTAGGTCCCCCTGAAGCCTTCTCTTCTCCAGGCTGAACAATCCCAGCTCCCTCAGCCTGTCCTCAGAGCAGAGGTGTTCCAGCCCCTGAGCATTCTCGTGGCCTCCTCTGCACCTGCTCCAGCAGCTCCATGGCCTTTGTGTGTTGAGGGCTCCAGAACTGGACCCAGTATTGCAGAGGAGGTGTGAGCAGAGCAGAGGAAAGTGGCACGTCTCAGTTTCCATGATCTGACTGACCCAAGGACAACTACAGAGACTCAAGGCAATTCTCCTCTGAACACCTCCAGTGAGTCCCCTGCACATCTGTGCAGTGTCTCTCTCAGTATCACCTCAGAGTATATCTGTATTTTTGGTCATGAAAATGAAGTAATAGCAGTTAGCATCACATGACAGTTGATAGATTCAAGTAAAGCTTCTTCCAGTGATTTCAGCTGCAACTCTTAATATCAATGCTTCTCTAATGCAGATCTTTAAATCCCACATTCCACCTCCAGAAAATGGGAATGTTTGATATTTAAAAGAGTTCCGATCACAGAATAATTTAGTAACAGAGATGAGATAAAGAACTGTGAATGCTCCCCTGGGGAACTGGAAGATCAGTGTTTAACTTTTCCCCTTAGCATTATCCTAATACCAAAAAAATGAGTGTAAAAATGTTATTATAAAAGCCACATGTGCAATATTTTGTTAGGAAATCTGAAAACAGCCCTGGTGTTTCCAACAGGCTAACTAAGCTTACACAAGAAGATAGCAGGGAAAACGTGATGGCATTAAAAGCACGATTTGAGGAGGAATCACATAAAGAAAGTGTCAAAGAACAAGCACAGAACTAATCTTGCCTAGTTAGCATTGTGACTCAATACATGCTTGCTAAAAGCTGAGCAAATAGAAAATAAAGGAGCAACTGGGGGGATTTCCACAAAATGTAAGCCTGTATTTACTTATTCCATCTAGGTATGTGTTTAAAATAGATGTCTGCAGTGCAAAGAGCCATTAACGTGCTGCTAATTCCAAACTGTTGTTAGATCCATGCCCAGCATAAAGCACTTTACATACCAGATCCTTTACTCAGTCCTTATTGTCACTGAATCCAAAAAGGCTGCAGCTTAATGGTTTACCAGGCTCTTTTAAATGAAAAACTAAGCACAATCTTTGGCAGTTTAATGAAATCTATTCACTACCAGGGATGCTTAACATGGTTTTGAGTAGAACTGCTATTTCTGTGTTTTAAGAAGTATATTTATAGCTCTCCACTTCTGCAATCTGGGTCTGGATTTTACATTTATCATTTGTTGGGTTGTTTTTTTTTTGCAGTGCAGAGTGCTTACTCTGAATGGATGCCTATAAAAACAGAGATGAATTTAGATTATCCACCTTGTAATTATAAATCAGAACTAGGCTTTGAGTAACTTAGGCTTTGAGTAAATTCCAAGAGATAGTATCTGAATAAACTGCCAAGATTTTCTTATGGCAGCATTCAGAAAAAAACAACAGTGTTGGGTAATTTTGACTTAAAACCTTTCACAGGACACTGTGGCACAGCAGTGCCCAAGCCAAAGGACACTTTGCTAAACCTGAGTTTAAAGGAAAATGAGGCTCCCTACTTTGGTATCTGGAGTGAAGCAAGGATTAAAACTAAAATCTGTGAAAAAACACACACAAAAGGGTATTTTCTGTACTTGGTCTGCCCATATTAATAGTGAAAGCTGCTCTACCTCAGAAGCCTGGCTTGTGAAATAAAACATGCCAATTATACCATCATCCTAAAGAGAAAAGGACACAATTTGTACAAAGACAGACTTTAAAAGCTCAAATTAAGTGTGCAGGAAAGCCAGCTTTGTAAAACTGGTTTTAAAAGTGAATAATGTCCTGCTGATACCACTCTGCCTCCTTTTTTAAAGCCCCTGTCTTTTTCCCCTAATCATCAGGCACTTCTTTCTTGTGGGTGCTACTGGTCTTACTGGTATATTAAACTGGAATTAGAAGGGCAAGGACATTCTGTCCTATTGCCATCTTTGTGTCAACTGACTAAACTTCAGATATCAACAGAAGTCTAATGGATTTGTCCCTCAATTTCATCCACTCATGTAAGTTCAACACTGATTTTTGGGTCTAAACAAAGAGAATAAGCAAAAGAAGCAGCAAGTAAATTCTTCTATCAGACTGACACAAGTGGGAATTCCTCTGCTCTGTAGTTACATTAGGAAAAGATCATTTATCTCAGGAAGAAGCTTCTATCAGTTTGGGAGCAGAGGATATAAATGATTTATAAAGGACACTAAAAGAGGCAAAATGCCAGTGTGAAATGTACAGATCAAATATTTTTTTCAAACTTTGAATCTAATTCATTGTCCAAATCTTACCTTTATTCTCAAACACACAAGGCTACTCCTACCACTCACCCTAGTTAACTCCCAATATAGAATGCAATTAAATTTCCACCTCAGCTGCTTCCCTTCAGAATGCACAGAAATGCAGCAAGGAAAGCACATCACTCACTCCCACTACTAGCAAAACTGCTTAGCAGTTATACATGAAATCAGAGTCCTCTGCATTACCTCTTCTGCCAGATATGGTTTGGGTTTGTTGGGGTTAGGAGTTTTTCCATATAAAACATGCCATAAATTCTTACTTAATCTACTAGAGTGTATCTTTAATTTTCTAGTAAATCAACCAAAAACTAACAGAAGGGTGAATTTGAAGTGTAACTATTTCATTTCACTGTTTTTCCTCTCAGTATAACCACCACTGGATGTAGAAGCAGTTAGCTGAAGCATCCCTCGAGTTCCACAGCCAAAACTAAAGGCATTATCTTTGGAGTCAATGAAGTCTGCAGCTGCTGGAATCTGGAATGGAATGCATCTTTTCATCAGGCTGGTGCCAAATTAGAAATGCCTGCTCATCCAAATGAACCATGAATGCAGGACTTTAGAAGTATCTGCTCTTCTCATGTAACTCAGCATGCTAGGGAATGTGACAAGCCTAGGAACACTCTGTCTTTGGCACTGGCAAGGGAATGAAAACTGTCCCTGCTCGTGTCCTTGGCTGAGGGCTCCTGCTGCTGCCCTGTCCCAGAGGGGTGAAAGCAGACCAGAACTCTGCCACCATTTCCAGCTCCATGCTGCTCCTCAAAACACAGTGCTTTGTTATTAGGTTACTTAGATGGAGAGATCATAAAGCCCCAGATAACTAAAAACAGAGCTGGAAATCACAGCCAGAACCAACAGGCTGTTAGTCTGATAAATTAAAGAGCATGGAAGGATGACTTGCTGTAGATCATGGTACAAAACAGATATCTCCCCTGTCAGCTCAAAGCTCTACCTGCTTTCTCTTTTTTGAGCCAGCAATGTACCATTGTGGCCAAGAAGGCCAGTGGTCTCCTGGGCTGCATTCACAAGAGCATGGCCAGCAGGTCAAGGGATCCTGCTCTCCTCCTCAGCCCTGGGGAGGCCTCACCTGGAGAACTGTGCTCAGTTCTGGGCCTCTCAGCACAAGAGAAGCATAGAGCTCCTGGAGTGAGTCCAACAGAGGCTACAAAGATGATGAGGGACTGGAGCATCTCCCTTCTGAGGAAAGGCTGAGGGAGCTGGGCTTGGTTAGCCTGGAGAAGAGGAGGCTGAGAGGGAACTTATCAATGCATCTAAGTACCTGAAGGGAGGCTGGCAAGAGGATGGAGCCAGGCTCTTCTCAGTGCTACCAAACAATAGGACACGAGGCAATGGGCACAAACTGGAAAACAATTTTAAAAGCCTTTAGGCACAGTGATTCCTAAGACTGCTCTGAGGAGATCATTCCATAGGTTAAGGGCCCTTATGGAAAAAGTCTTCTGAACTTTTGAATTACAAAAAAAATCCTTTATTTTTTATCATGTACACCTCAGTGGATCAAAACTTGAAGTTTATGTGCTCTGGACCATATCCATGTAACTACAATAAATTATAAATAAAAGGGTTATTTAACCCATACTTGCTTGCACACAGTTCTGCTGATACTTTACTGATTGTATCTTGACTTATTATTAAGTATTAGTCACAGAGCATGATTAAATTTCTGTGACACTTGCACATATAAAATACTCTCATTAGTCAATGCAAGAAGCTGTAAGGGCCAGAGCATGCAAACATCTATTACAGAGTCTGGTGTTTATTATCACAAGCAGTCCCACCACTGAATGTCACAATTCATAATATTCAGCTACAAAGAAAGTGCTGCAGCAGTGAACACTTGGACAACACTCGTTTGCAGCAAGTGTTCATTAGAGCAAGTCTGCGCTTTGAACAACTAAGTCCTTAGTCATCTTTGGTTACTGCATATAGCTGACAACTTATGCTATGAAACCAGTCTGAAAGCTTGTGCAGTTACTCCCAGAATGACTGAGAATCAATTATACATGGTACACCACACTGCTTTGGGGGAAAATACAGAGAAATAGGAACAGGGACCCTGCCAGCACTTTCTACAGGCACCAAGAAAGAAAAAGTAAAAACAACATTTCCCATAACTATGGTTGACAGAACTAAGACACAGTGTAGCCTCTTGTCAAGAGGCAGGAGAAACTCACAGTATCCCAGTATGTCAGGGGTTGGAAGGGCCCTAGAAAGATCATCAAGTCCAACCCCCCTGCCAGAGCAGGATCACCTAGACCAGCTCACACAGCAATGTGTCCAGGCAGCTCTGCAATGGCTCCAGACAAGGAGACTCCACAGCCTCCTGGGCAGCCTGGGCCAGTGCTCTGGCACCTGCACTGCAAACAAGTTTCTCCT